>PVHP010019005.1:0-32365 GCA_004024765.1 Zapus hudsonius
TTGCCTTGAATAATCTACTGTTATCCTGATGGGCTTGCCTTTATAGGTTACTTGGTGCTTCTCTCTTACTGCTTTCAATATATTTTCTTTGGTCTGTGTGTTCAGTAGTTAATTATAATATGACGAATGAGAGGTTCTTTCCTGGTTTTGTCTGTTTGGTGTTCTAAATGCTTCCTGTATCTGCATTGGTAGCACTTTCCCTGTTTGGGGGGAAATTCTCTTCTATGATTTTGTTGAGAATATCTACTTGTGCCCTGAGAGTGAAATTCTTCTCTTTCCACTATACCTTGGGTTCTTATGTTTGATCTCTTCATAGTGTTGTGAATGTCTTGAAATTCCCACTCATACCTTTCTGTTAGTTTGTCGTTCTCTCTGTTGGACTGTTCCAGTTCTGTCCTCTCCTTGGTCCATTCTATTCATGAGACTTTCTACAGAGTTTTGTATTTGATTTACTATACTTTCCATTTCTAGAATTCTGATTGGTATTTCCTTATGGCTTCTATTTCTTATTGATGTCTTGTATCGGCCTCTTCATTTCCTTAAACTGGTTTCCCGTGTTCTCCTGCTGGAGTTTGATTTCCTCTTTGATTTCCTTGAGCATCGTTATAATTATTCTTTTGAATTGTCAGACATTTCATCTGTGTCAGCCTCACTGAAGGGCATTTCTGATAGATTTATAGTTTTTGGTGGAATTATATTGTCTTGATTTTTTTTGTGTGTTTCTTGTATTATAATGTACAGATTTTTGCATCTTGAGTTAATTCAGTGCTTGGGTTTCCTAATTATCTGCTGTATTCTTAGACATGTAGATCTGAAGTTATATATCTTCAGGGTGGGAGCCTAAGGTGCCAGGTGTAGCTCTTATAATAGTCCCAGAGTGACAACAGAGGTGATCCAAGGAGTTGTAGTTGCTTGTCATGCAACTATTTAGTAGGCTGGGTGGAGCAAAATACGGTTCTAATATCCAACTGGGCAATATACACACATACACAAGACCAGCAGAGTATTTATGCAAGAGCAGGGATTAAACAGGTGATCTAACAAAGCCAAAGTTCCTAAGGGTATGTGTTAATTTACACCCTTAATCCTGTTGACTGTGAGGCTGAGATGCTTGGATTATAATGCATTCCAGGTCAGCCTGGGACCAAGTGAGACACTGTCCCCAAGAAAGAAGGAAAAAACAAAAAGACACTATAAATCAAGAGATATCTATCAAATGTGACAAATCCATTGTTAAAAACCAGTTTATTTAAGAATGGCACAGCCTACCAAAGGTACATCAGTCAACACTTACCTGTCCTGACATGGAAGGTGCAAACAGCACTTCCAGCACAGGCCTATAGACCTGGCTTTGGGGTAGGTACCTTTTGGGGTGGTCTCCGTCTCTCCTATGTGAGTGAGAGTCTGATTCCCCCTTTGTTGTGCTATGGGCTCTGCTAGGCTGCTTGGGTCCATGGATCTGCTGTCCCGATTGGCTGTGCTGGATGCTGTGTGGCTATGGGTGGCTCTGGTTCCTTAGGGTCCCCAGTTCTCCAGAGGTTCCTGATGCTGCTGGTTGCGGGAGGGGAGGGTGTCTGAAGCTGTTGAGGATCTGCTGGGATGGTTCCTGGGATCTTCTCCTTCAGGAGCTGCCAGCTGGGCCTGTTGCCTTCTTCAGGTTTTTTGGCTTTGCCAGGCTGGTGCGGTGGAGAATCCTCTCACTGTGGTTCTGCTCGTGCCGGCTCAGGGCCCAGGCTGGCCCAGTGTGTAGTTCTTCTCAGCAGACCGCTGGAGCCAAAATATTTTTTAAAGAAGATAAATCAATTAAAGAGGGAGAAGTGGAAGGCCGAAGGGGCTGGCACAATGTGATGAAATGCCCAGGAGGATTGGCGGGAGAGAAGTGCTGGGGGCCGAGGAGGCTGACTTGTTAGCCTTAGAAACGTGGTGTTCTGTGGTGAATACCAGGGTCTCCATCTGTAATGCACTTGAGTGGTGTAAGGTTTAATGCAACACTGGGTTTTCTTGTTTTTCCCTTCTCTGGCTGGCCTGAGCATATAAATGTTTCTTAAATGACCTTGTACTTTGGGATCGAATCTTTTATTTTTAGTTTGCTAAGTTTACATATGGTCTAATTGTATACATTTTATAAATCAAGGTACATTTGGACCTAAGTTCTCGCTTTTTCTAGCAGTTGGGTTATAATTTAAAAAGTCAGAAAAGTTCAGCTGTATTTTCTCCTTGAAAGTGTGATGTGACAAATCAAACCAAAGGTAACTTTAAATTCTGATTTGTGGCGGTGGGTGTGTACTTGGGTTTTCTGTGCAGGTCGCAGGGCACTAGATCTTCTGTGCTTACTGTCTGCTGTGCTGTCTCTCACACAGACTTTCCTTCCTGGGCCTGTGCTTACATGGCTAGGTTCTTATTGCCCAGGTGAGAAGGAGTGCACTGCTTTCAATTAAGCTTTTCCCTCGAGTTTTATAGAAAGACTTGAAGATTTTCTTTTGATTCTCGCATACTGCCCCCTCTTATCTGGAATTTCTGAGCCTGTGTTCAAGGACCCCAGGAGATGAAGTTGAAGTAGGCTGGTAATTCACTGAGGAAGGAACACGTGTGGACACCTCCTAGGTGTTGTTGTTGCTCTGTGGTCTCCACAGGTTAGCATCTTTCAAAGAGAATGTAAAACAATAAATCCAAGTCTATTGCTTAGGAGACCAAACTTGAAACATAGTTTTTTAAAAGCTTTGCTTTTAAGAAACTATTAACTAATTATATTTTATGATAAAATCAAAATTCTCCCTATTGAACCAATAAAATCAGTATGTTTTTATATGTAGTGTAATTTAGGGTAGACTTTTATAGGCATCATTTGGCTTTTATTTGGCATTTTTCCACAGTTGGTGTATGAATTCTTCTTGAGATTTTTGGAGAGTCCCGATTTCCAGCCTAGCATTGCAAAGCGATACATTGATCAGAAATTTGTCCAGCAGGTAAGGAACTCTTGTGTTTTAAATAATCTTACACTCAGCAAGGATTTATTGACCCATGACTAAGAGTAATCTTTCCCAACTTAAATGGTTTGACAGCATTGAACATTGTTGCCCAGCAGTTATCATAGAAGTAGCTTTGAGAAGTTAAAAGTATTTTTATCAAAGGTGAGCATCTAACGTTGGCAGTCACATTGTCCCTTCCTAAATGATTGCAGTGACTTTTTAAAAGCCCAGAAAAGGCGGCCATTCTGCAGTATGAGGAAATCTAGTCTGACCATTCAATCTAAGGGTAAAACTTTCCATTTACAGTTTTAAGTCTTTGAATTTCACATGTGTTTAAATCATCATAACTTTTCCGATTGGGCAGGAGGATTCAACCACTGCAAGGAAGTTTGGGATTTAGATCCTTTTCCTGCATCAAGTGTCAATTACCTAGGCTGTCCCCTTCTCCCTACTAATATAGACACCCTACTGCGCGCTCCTTAAGCCTCAGCTAAAATGGGCTCACAGAAGAGAGAAGGAAGTATCATTAAACGTGTGCAGTACCTTCTTTTCTTTGAAAATCTACAAGCAATTTCTAACATTGCACTCATTCTGTTTTTATTGCAACATCTTTTCAGCAATTTAAAAGTCTTGTTTTTTTAAAAAATATTTGCATTTATTTGAGAGAGAAAGAGAGCAAGCACACACTGGGGCCTAGAGCCACTGCAAAGGAACTCCAGATGGATGCACTACTTTGTGCATCTGGCTTTACATGGCCACTGGGGAGTTGAACCTGGGCCTGCAGGCTTTGCAAGCCAGTGCCTTTAGCTGCTGAGCCACCTTAGCCCTGAATTACGTGGAGTTAGAGTTGCCTGGTGGCCCTAAGCAGAATTGTGAAGCAAATCTAGATCTATTTCCCTCTTTCTAGGACTCAAATTTTGTACATTTTCCATTAAATTTTGAGTCATGCACTCAGGAAGCTGGAGTAGAGATCCGTTTTCCTGAACCCCAGAGCCTTGTTGTGGAGGCAAGTGTCAATACAAGGCCACTGCTTGTCGACCTGTGAGAAACCTGCCGGCATGCATGAGACGTGAACTAGTTTCACGAGATAGGACTATCTATTTTAGAGAAATAGATATTTTTCCTGTTTTTTAAGCCATTATCTACATAAGACCTCATCAAGGAATTTGATTCTTAGGACACAATTTAAGTTATGATGATCTTTGATACCTCCTTTAGACCACAGCTGTGTGTCCCACATGATAAAGATTCCAGAAAAATGAGCTCTACCTATTTAGAACTCACTGGTCATTTGTAACTACTTCTGACTTGTGGAGGTATTCTGACTAGTGCTGTGGAGTATTGATAACACAGTCAGCCTAGCCATCCAAATAGCTCTTCATAAACCACAGAAACAATAGGTGTGTGTTCACAGTAAGGTGTACATTTCAGTCAAGTAAAAATCAGTCAGATTAAATGGACTTATTTGGGTACCTGCAATTGAATGCACCTTGATCCTCTTGTGTGGGTCTCTGGGTGAGTCTAGGGAAGCACACACATTGAGCTGTGTCAGATGACAGCAGGTGCACAAAGCCCTGCTGCTGGACTTTCCTGTCGATTTAGGGGCGCAAGGAGAAGCCTGGCCCATTCTACCTTCTACTTCAAACTTGGATTATCTGGGTAGCTAAGGCCCATGTGATTCTTGAGGTTTTTTAAAATTAATATCTTTTTTAATAAGTAGAACTCTGTATGTACAAGTCTTGTGTTGATACCCCCATTTCCCTCCTCTCTGCCCCTATTCCAGTGCAGACCCTTCTCAGTGGGATTTCCAGAATGCTCTAAGGGAAGGCTTTGAGTTGCACAAGCAGCAGTTTTTTTTTAGGGGGGGGCATGCCTCTGGATATTCCCCCTACCATATCTTTTATAATCTTTCTGCCCCCTATTCCATAAAGTTCCCTTAGCTTATGACTGCGCTCACAGCCTTTCTCCGAGGAATCTTGGAGCTCTGCCTCCATAGACTAACTTAAGAGAAATTCTCAACTTTTGTATTTGAAAGTGATATGGGAGGTGGTAAGATTTAAGACTTAGAGGAATAGGATCAATTTTGTTAAGTTTGGAAAAGTGCATCATTGCAATTTATGTTCAAATCAAAGAATATTAGAAAGAAATGGAGATGTGAGTGGTTTTTATGTGCCAAGCTCTTGTTGTAAAGAGCCAGCTCACGCCCAGTTCACACAAATGATGGGTGGCAGAGTCTGGCTTGAGCCTTGTCTCTGACCATGACAATACTTTCTCTTTAAAGAAAAATGGATTCATCAGCCTCCAAAAAACTTACATAATTAAAAAATTCAACCTTTTTTAATGAAGAAACATAAGGTCAAGGGTTATGAATTTCTCTCAGAAGCATTTTATTGGTAATAGCCAGAAGAAATGGGTATCCCAATTATGAGTTGTGTGTGCTTCATATGTGAATGTGTGAACATAATACTCTTAGATTTGCTTAGATTTTATTTGTAAATAACCACTGTCTGGTCTTAATATTTTTCCTGACAGATAACTTACATTAAATGAAACCATGTATTTCAAGTAAACTTAACATCAGAACAGTGAATTTAAGTGTAAAATGAGTAGTCATTTTAAGTTAGATTAACTTGATCTAAATTTATCAGGTATGTTGCTAAACTTGTATCTCATGGAACTTTTTGCTGGAGTCTTGTGCAGTGCCTTAACCTATGCTAAAAATGACTGCAGTGTAAGCAGGCCACCGGTCCGGGGGGCGAGGGAGATATGTGAATCTGACTGAAATTATCAACTGGAACAGTGCAGAGACAGAGTGGCGTACATGGAACATCTCCACGTAATCACAGACAGGATGGATTAAGAACATTTGACGTGGTTGGTCCACCTTAGTGTGACCAAAGTTTAGAAAATGAAGGCCATGAAAATTCTGTACATATTTACACATCTATGTTTTTAAAACTTAGAGTTTAAGATGTTTAATTCTAGCACCCAGGAACCCGAGGCAGGACTATCACAAGTTCAAGGCCACAAATTCAAGGTTACAGTGGCCCTGTTTCAAAATAGAGTAAAATAAAATAACCAAGATTTTAATCATCACTAAGCATTAAAGAGTTCTCAAATTTCAATGCTAAAAATTACAAACCTGGTTTAGTAACCAGGAGTAGGACAGAATTTTAAAATTAGTGGCAAAGTTAAGGAGAGCCTAGTTTTGAGGTGTTTATATTGTCATTTTTAATATTTTATTTATTCATTTTCAAGCAGAGAGATGAGAGAGAGAGAGAAAAAAAAACGGGCACCAGGGCCACCACCTTGTGGGTCTGGCTTATGTGGGTCCTGGGGAATTGAACCTGGGGCCTTAGGCACTGCAGGCAAGTGCCTTAACCGCTGAGCAATCTCTCCAGCCCTTATATTGTCATTTTAAAAAATGAAATTAATAAAAAACACTTCGTAAGCTTTTGTTCATTGACTTTGCAAGGATAAAGTTAATCTGATCAGCAGAAAATTTCAAGGATAATCTTAAAATCAAAATTAGAAAAAGTACAGTTTTAGCTCGATTATTTTTTAAAAGTAATTTGTCAGATTTTCTTTAAAGCTCCTGGAGCTTTTTGATAGTGAAGATCCCAGAGAACGTGACTTCCTGAAGACCGTCCTGCATCGAATTTATGGGAAGTTCCTCGGATTAAGAGCTTTCATCAGAAAACAAATAAACAACATTTTCCTCAGGTAAATTAATCATGTATTCAGAGATAGTGATCCTCTCTCCATATCTTATCTTTACTTCTTTTAGATTAATTTTTAATAGAAACCCAAAAGGTTAGCTGATAGTATCTCAATCATTTTTGCCCATTTTTTGGATATCATTTGCTTGCATCTTAGCACATTTTAGAAACATTTAACCTACTTTTCTAAGTGTAGTAATAAGGACAACTCTTGATAGGTAATGCCAATAATTTAATGTTTAAGATGTACTGAGGGGCTGGAGAGATGGCTCTTCGGTTAAGGCACTTCCCTCCAGTGCCTAAGGCCCCGGGTTCAATTCCCCAGGACCCACATAAGCCAGACCCACAAGGTGGTGGTCCTGGTGCACATTCTCTCTCTCTCTCTCTCTCTCTCTCTCTCTCTCTCTCTCTCTCTCTCTCTCTCCTTAAAAATGAATAAATAAAATATTTAAAAAAAAAAAAAAAGATGTACTGAGGAAGCTGGGTGTGGTGGTGCACACCTTTAATCCCAGCACTTGGGAGGCAGAGGTAGGGGGATCGCCAGTTTGAGGCCACCCTGAATAGTGAATTCCAGGTTAGCCTGGGCTAGAGCAAGACCCTACCTCAAACAAACAAATGAAAACAAAACAGATGTACTGAGGAGAATTTGTTGAAAAGCTTGTTTCTTTGAGCTTTTAAATTTAAAATATTTTATTTATTCATTTTCAAGCAGAGAGAGAGCACCAGGGCCACCACCTTGTGGGTCTGTCTTATGTGGAATTGAACCCGGAGCCTTAGGCACTGGAGGCAAATGCCTTAACCACTGAGTCATCTCTCCAGCCCTAATTTTTTTTAAATAAATACTAAGCTAATGCCTTGTGGAAATACCTTCTTTTAATTTTCTGACAAAGCTAATAAAATTCATATGGGAACTATCATTTGAATGACTTTATAGTTAATATGTTAAAATATATACTTCAAATCAGATTTCACGTTGATACATTTTAGGTTGATTTTCTTTTGTCTCAAGAAAGATCTGGGAAATCCAGCTAGTGTTCTCAGATTGTAGCAGCAGCTGCTCCTGCACTGCAGCAGTTACCTGACCAAAACAGCCAATGGAACGAAAGGGCATCATGGCATAGCAGAGCAGAGGCTGGGATCAGCATCTCGCCACTGCAGCTGAGAGCTAGTGGCAGGCGTGAGCAAGCTCTGGCAAGGGAGCCTGGGCTGTTTGTAACTCCCCAAGGCCCTCCCCAAGCAGCAGTGTGAGGTCTAATCACAAACACATGGGCTGTGGGGAACTTCACGTCCAAACCACCACACAGAGTGTCTGTCTCCAGCTCACCAACTGCTAAATCTACTTCAGCCATGTGTCATCCCTGCCTTGTCCTGTTGTCAGTTGACTTTGTGAACCTCTGCTTTAAAGGCAGTCCTAATATTGGAAAGCTACATGGTCTAGAAAAATCCTATGTAGCTCTCAAAATTCAATTCTGAAGAATTGAAAAAGTAGGCATTTTTCTCTTGAGTTTGGCTATGAATAGAGGCTTCTTTCCTATTTTGAAAAAATATTTCTGAGCCGGGTGTGGTGGCGCACGCCTTTAATCCCAGCACTCGGGAGGCAGAGGTAGGAGGATCACCATGAGTTCGAGGCCACCCTGAGACTACATAGTGAATTCCAGGTCAGCCTGGGCTAGAGCGAGACCCTACCTCGAAAAATCAAAAAAAAAAATTCTGTAAGCAAATCCCCTTTCTTAAATATTAAACACAATATTCCAAGTGAAATTATACTCTTTAATCTTTTTTATCTTTATTGTCCAATATTAGATACATTTATGAACAAATATTGTGTTGGTATTTCCCATTCCACTGGGTATCCTCCTCAGTGGACACACTGGATCAATCCATGTGGCAAGGGGTTATGGATAGCACAGGAGGCATCAAGGTTGCCCCCCCCCCCCTTTATGTGTTGTAGCTGAGGGGGACAATGTCTCTGGGTAATCTCTCCCACCATGGCTTTCTGCCCCCTCTTCTGCTCGGTTATCCAAGTCATAGAGGGTGAGTTTTAAGTCTGTTTTATTGTTGTGAACTTAAGAGTCTCTGTACTTCTACTTTAAGTTGTGTTGGAAGTCGTTGGTGTCTACTCTGTTATCTTCACATATGGCAAGTTTTAACAAAGGTCTACGTGACTTCACAGGAAGTAGATCTTTTGTAAGATTAATGCACTGACAGAGCCAAAGGCACTATCTGCATTGGGTGGTTTCTTCACCTTCCTCCCTGTTTTCTGATGTTTGAATTTTATTATACCTATCTTTATTTTAAATTCAGGTTTATATATGAAACAGAACATTTCAATGGTGTTGCTGAACTCCTTGAAATATTAGGAAGGTAGGTTCTTTTTAAGAATTAAGTAACTGGGTTGTTTTATGTACTAATATTTTAGCTGGGACTGAATAAATTAGCTCCATATTTTAGAGTTGAATTATAGAGCAAATATTATAGGCCCTAGGTTCAATTCCCAGCAGTAGAGAAAATAAAACAGGAGGATGAGACAGTTTCTTCATTAAATTCGTAGTATAGATTCTGAGGTCAGTATCCTCAACAGGCGCTTCCTACCTCGAAGCTGTAGGAAGTCTTTGTCAGATCTTCCACGGCTGGGAGGAAAATCCATAGTGAATGTTGGGTGACATTCATAGACCATTCCTAATCCAGCTGTTTTCTTCACAAGAATGTTCAGTCTTTCAGTTTTGTATAAACATTTTGCTTTCCTATTCACTACATAGTAGTATTAATGAATTTAGAATCTATTGTTTGGAGAATTATCTTAATTTTCTTTATTAATTTCATGTTATCTAACAATGCAAGAGAAACTACCCATTTACTTGAGAGCATACTGAAAATTCTAACGGCATTGTGAATTGACTGTCCTGCGGCTCCAGAGAGGAGCAATAAATGCAGCAATGCATGAAGTGACAGTCTGAACAAAGTGACGCCAGTCACACATGGTGGCATTAGTTGGCAGCTCTCACGCTCTGAGATCACTGAGGGACTTGAGGGGCAAATGTCATAGCACAGTCTTCCTAAGGCACTCTGAAGAGAACAGCCATTCCACCAGCACCGAGGCAGATGCCTACAGACAACCACTTAACCCTCCCCTGCCTTTTTCTCCCTCCAGTATTATCAATGGCTTTGCATTGCCACTGAAAGCAGAACATAAACAGTTTCTAATGAAGGTTCTTATTCCTATGCATACTGCAAAAGGACTGGCTTTGTTTCATGCTCAGGTACGTGTCAGAGACTCAAAGGACGTGAACAGTGCAAAGACAAACACAGAGGCAGAGGAGTTGAGGACAGTTTTAAGTATAATCAGCAACCTGCTTTATAAATTGCCTGAAGCGAATTTTTGTTATGATTTTACCATATTATATTTATTGGTTAAAAATGACTAGCATATTCTGTTTCATGTAAAAGATAATATCAAGTTTACTTACATTCTGGTCCACGCCCTGACCAAATTAGCTGTGATGTTGACTCACCCCCACATAGCTGCAGAATGTAACTTCTAACCCTAGTAGCTTAGTTAGAAGTACCCATGGCCTCCTGTATGAACATTTAGCGGATGGAAACAGTACAAACCATGTATATAGATACATACTGGAGGACTGAAATTCTTAGTTAGCTCTCGACTTAACTTCAGTTAACAGTCTTTTTTAAACTACAAGTTATTTTCAAGATTAAAACGTCACACAAGTGTGAGTAAATTCATTTTTAGAAATTGAAATTAAAAACGAGTAAAATTTGTTGACATAATATTTGTGAGGACTAAACATAAAAATATCCTGCATCCCTGTCACTTCACTCAGTAATGTTTTGTAACTTTCCCTGTCTTTTAGCTAGCATACTGCGTTGTACAGTTCCTGGAGAAAGACACCACGCTGACGGAGCCAGTAAGTGTCTGTCCACACCAGCTGCACTGTAGCCTTGGGTGTAGTCAGGAGCTCAGTCAGGAGCAGGAAAGATAAGCTGGTCTGCCTAAAGAACAGGTGGGGATGGGAGGAAGTTCTCAAGTTAGTAACTCATCTTGAAGAGCCTGAGCTGTGAGGTGGCAGAATCAAGAACCACAGTGGAATCATTTCATTTTTACTCACCTTTTATGATTGAAACACGCTGAGCCCCAAAACCATTCTGAATTTTGACAGAATTTTGTCTCTTAATAATAAATAATAAAATAGTACTGAGAACATTTCTTCACCTTCGGTGATTAAGATGTAGCCTTACAATAAAGGTTATTTATGTTATAAATCAGCATAGCAATGTAGTCATTGAACTCAACTCTGTATTTGTCCACAGAAAGAGAAAGTAAAATGGTAAATTCCGATGATGAGGTAAGGTGAAAAAACAAAAAATATAGGAAGGAAAAAAAAATTTAAGATGGAATTTACTCTGTAACCTTGGCTGGCTAGAATGTACTATGTAGCCTAGGCGGGCCTCAAATGTGCTACGGTCTTCCTGCTTCAGCCTCCCTGTAGCTGTGGGTATAGGCATGGGCTCCAGCTGGCCATAGAAAACAGTGAACCTTGGTTTGACATGAGTTTTTTTGGTAGAATGCTTTCTAAGCTTTTAAAATTTACTTAAAGTTCTTGAAATAGAAAAAAAAATTGAAAGGTATATTTTAGGTTAACTTTACAGGTACTTGAAAATATGTGCAACAATAGTATTCCCCTTTCACTTAAATTTTTTGTAAAGGAACAAAAAGTATTTACTGGATTAGAGCTGAAGTTTTTTTTTTTTAAATATTTTATTTATTCATTTTCAAGCGGAGATACAGAGAGAGAGAGAGAGAGAGAGAGAGAGAGAGAGAGAGAGAGTACACCAGGGCCACACCTTGTGGGTGTGGCTTATGTGGGTCCTGGGGAATTGAACTCAGGGCCTTAAGCACTAGAAGCAAGTGCCTTAACCGCTGAGCCATCTCTCCAGCCCAGAGCTGAAGTTTTTAAAAGAATCTTAAAGAATTAGACGCACAGTATTTACACAAGACCCCTCTAAAGGAGGACACCTGAGAACTACAGCATGGAAGGTGCAGTTTCTGTTAGTAAATACAATCTTAGTGAACGTGCTGTAAAGAAGGACGAGAAGGGACTTTCTTAAGGTATTAAAGGTGAAGAGTCCATGCCCAACTATTGGCTGCATGAGCCAGGCTCACAGGAATAGCAGCAGGGTAAGTAGTGAGTACATGCCGAGGTTAGCAGAGCAAAGCATTTCAGCTCATAAAAACTCGGAAACATGTAGGCTTTGTAATTTCTACCAGCAGCGATTCCAACACCAAAATTATGATCTTATTACTTGGGTTTAAGCCTTAATGTGGAAAGTCCATGGTCTACGATGGTTTGATGTAAAATAATTTGGAGGCTTTACCTGTGAAGGCAGCATATATGCATTTGAAACCATCCTTCGCGCTTTCAGTTTTTCCCAGATAGCCATGAGCCACAGTGCAACCCTGTGACAGGGCTAGGCTCGGAGACCAAGTCAGCTGTGTGCCGGGTGACAACAGAGGCAGTGTCATGTGATTAAACTGTGCTGTTCTGTAGGTTAGACACATTGTCAGCTTAGGACGGAGTTTCATGGGATATAACCCCACCATAAGTAGAGGACCATCTGCACTAAGTGCCTGGAAATCCAGCGTTCATACCCAAAACCCTCAAATTAAGTCTGTCACTAGGCTAGCCTATGTTTCTGGAGACGGTTACACAAGGTGAGCACAGGAACCAAGTCTGCCAGCCCAAGGAGCTGCCCAACCCAGGGCATGAGTGTGTCCCCCGGAACTGAAAACGCTACCTTGGTTCCATATCAAATCCCAAATCCGGGAGATGGAGAAAAGCATATGATTGCTAACCCTACCTGTATCTACCTTAATTAAAACCAAAGGCAAATAAAAGGTGGCATTCGTTTGCAGCAAGAGACCTGACACACCCATACACATATACAAATAAAATAGTCTTAAGAACCTGTATATACATGAGTATGCTTCAATACTATTTCATTTGTATTTCCTGTCAGCCTGTGTCAACACCATCTTGTTTGAATTGCTAATAGTATAAGGTTTAACATTAATTCCCTTCCCCTCCACAAAACTGGTTCTTGGGGGGAAAAGGGTTTTACTCTAGCTCCAGGCTGACTTGGAACTCACATTGTAGTCCAAGCTGGTCTTGAACTCATGGTAAGTAAGCCTCCAGGTGCTATGATACAAGTGTGCACCACCACATCAACTTAAAACCCACTTAGTTGGTATTTGACTAAAATTACATTAAAATCACAGATTAGATAAAAGAAAAGTATCTATCATAATTTGTTATAAAAAGCATCCTCGAGCTGTGCATGATGGTGCACGCCTTTGATCCGAGCACTTGGGAGGCAGAGGTAGGAGGATTGCTGTGAGTTCAAGGCCACCCTGAGACTTCATAGTGAACTCCAGGCCAGCCTGGGCTGGAGTGAGACCCTACCAATCCTAATTTCTTTTGTGTGTGGCATGGTGCCTGCACCCTGCACTTGGCTGCGATGGCCAGAGGGGAACGTTGGTGTCCCCCTTCCTCCGTCTGCTTCTTCCGGAGTCTCCAGAGTCCCTTTACTGAAGAGCTGCCCTGGGTGGGTTTTCTGAGCCCCAGCATTTCTCTAGTTTCTGTTCCCATGTGACTGGGGTTAGACACGTCTGTGGCCATGCCTAGACATTTCTGTGGGTGAGCAGTCGGGCCTCCTCAGGCCCTCATGCTTGCGTGGGAAGTGCTCTTAACTGCCGAGCCCTTCTTCTCATTGTCATCTGGTTGTTACATCATCTTTTACCTGGCCACATACTGAATTCTCCTACTTGTGTAATGATGAGAGTATATAGACTTAGACAAATGAGTGTAATCCTTCACTGATCACACATACTTGTATCTTACCAAACTGATGACTCCAGTAATGTTTTTCAAGGTAGGACTTGTTCTATCCCAGGCTGACATGCAATTCACTATGTAGTCACAGACTGGCCTCAAACTCAGTAATTCTCCTACATCTGCCTGAGACCACACAGTGAATTCCAGGTCATCCTGGGCTAGAGTTGAGACCCTACCTAAAAAAATAAAATTTCTTGGGCTGGAGAGATGGCTCAGTGGTTAAGGCATTTGCCTCCAGTGCCTAAGGCCCCGGGTTCAATTCCCCAGAACCCACATAAGCCAGACCCACAAGGTGGTGGCCCTGGTGCTCTCTCCTCTTTCTATCTCTATGCTTGAAAATGAATAAATAAAATTTTTAAAAATTTTCTTATCATAACCTAGCATGTAAATGTTTATCAGACTACATAGTCAACCATATCTGGCAACTTCAAAATCTTTTAAGATCATATAATTTTATTTTTGCTTTCAAATTATTCATTTGAGCCGGGCATGGTGGTGCACGCCTTTAATCCCAGCACTCGGGAGGCAGAGGTAGGAGGATTGCCGTGAGTTTGAGGCCAGCCTGAGACTACATAGTAAATTCCAGGTCAGCCTGGACTAGAGCGAGACCCTACCTCAAAAAAACAAAAAAAACAACAAATTATTCAGTTGAGCCATCCTGGCATTGCTGGAACAAGTTAGTATTAGCCATGTAATATTTTTTCTATTAGTTAGATTCATAACTTTTTCAATGAAAGTCTACTGTGCTTTTAGTTTAGTTGTATCTTGGCTAGTTTATGTCAGATAAATTGGGAACTCTGGCTTATGTGTGCTTCGTAGTAGTTTAGGTAACAGAAATTAAGGACTGGGGATATAGCTCAGTTGGCAGTGTGCTTGCCTAACATGCATGAAGCCCTGGGTTCAATTCCCAGCATTTGGAAGGTTTAGAGGAGGATCAGAAGTTCAAGATCATTCTCAGCTACATAGCAAGTTCAAGGCCAACCTGGTCTACATGAGACAAAGAAAATTAAAAGGGCTTCTCCCTTAAAATAACCTCCACCACGAAATTATGTTTGTTATGCATTTGATTGCTCACATGGTCTTCCTCCATTAGAATGCAAGCACCCTGACAATCAGAGCCCTTGTTTGCTTGTCTGCGTCCCTTGTTTCTTAAGCAGTCTGTCTGGTGTTGAATTGACACAACTCAAGCTGAGCAGAAGTCAGGGGTATGTTTAGATATTGAATGAACAATGATATATCACAAGGACTGAAAATATCCTGGGCTTCATTCTTTATTATTTACATCTGCATGGGTGTGAAAGCACATGCACACACCAGGGCCTCTGACTATTGCAAATAAACATCTGTTTTGTATTGGGCTTATGTGGGTAGTTTGGGAATTGAGCCCAGGCTGGCAGGCTATGCAGAAGCAAGTGCCTTTAACCACTGGGCCATCTACCCAAGGTATATATATGGTCTTTCCTTAGCTCAGGCTGGCCTTGAACTTGCAATTCTACCTGTCAAGTGCCAGGAATATAGATGTGCTACCATGCCTGGCTTTTTAATTTACTCTAAGCTTGTGTTTTTGGTTTTGTTTTTGCTTTGCAGGTGATCAGAGGACTGCTGAAATTTTGGCCAAAAACATGCAGTCAGAAAGAGGTAGGTTTTATTCACAAGAGCAGCACATGTAAGTGGAACTTGTAGATCTCAGGGAGTAACCGAGGGCTGTCCCAGCTGGCTGTGGTTCCTAAATCACGTCATTTTGTCGTATCTCTTTTCTTGTTGTGCACCCTTGGCTCATGTGCTGGCCTACAGCGCTTGAATCACTCTTGTGCCTGGCCTGGTTTCGAGCTGAGTCTCCTTTTACTTCCTAATGATGAAGCTTCAATAGCTCCTAGGGCTTTGCTCTCTGCTGGAAGTGGAGTTGCAGGGGTGCATGACCATGCCCAGCTGATTCACAGGACCTCTGGAGATTTGATAGTCTTGGGCCCTCATGCTTGCTCAAAACAGGAAGCGCACTAACCACTGACCTAGCTCTCCAACCCATGTCATATGTTTCTTAAAAGAAAATTTCTTTAACCTAGGTGATGTTTTTAGGAGAAATTGAAGAAATCTTAGATGTCATCGAACCAACACAGTTCAAAAAAATTGAAGAGCCACTTTTCAAGCAGATATCCAAGTGTGTTTCCAGTTCTCATTTCCAGGTATGTTTTCTAGGTGCCTTTTAAAAAACATTTTTACAAGCAGAGAGAGAGAGAGAGAATGGTACACCCGGGCCTCCAGCCCCTGAAAACAAACTCCAGGTACATGCACCACTTTGTGCATCTGGCTTTATTAGGGTACTGGGGAATTGAACCCAGGTCCTTAGGCTTTGTAGGCAAGCATCTTAACCCCTGAGCCATCTCTCCAGCCCTCTAGTGCCCTTCTTATTTGCATTATTACTTCATTTTCTCTTCAAATTTGGACATTTCTGGGTATCTTTTGTAGGTTGCAGAAAGAGCACTATACTTCTGGAATAATGAATATATTCTTAGTTTGATTGAAGAGAATATTGATAAAATTCTGCCAATTATGTTTGCCAGTTTGTACAAAATTTCCAAAGAACACTGGAATCAGTAAGTACTTTTTTTTTTATGTTGGTCATGGTAATGGGCTTAAAAAAAAAAAAAAAAAAAAAGACAAGATCTTGCTATGTAGCCCAGACTGACCTTGAACTCATGCTTTCCTGTCTCAGCCACCTATGTACTGGGATTACAGGTGTGTGTAGCCATGCCCAGCTTTTGTTTTTCTAGTGTTACTTTCGCCATTTTGTCATTTGATTCCCTGACTCATACATGAAACCTCTACAGATTCGGAAGTTATACCAAAGATTAACATCATACATCATACAGTTACATATGTAATATAGACACACAGTTTATAACACTGCATGTCTTTCAACAAACTATCCTTTTGTTGTTGTTTTAAATTTCTATTATTTATTTGCAATGAAGGGGAGAGAGAGAATGGACACACCAGGACCTTGTGCCACTGCAAATCAAATCTAGATGTAGACTTGGTGTGTCTGGGTTTACATGGTACTGGGGAATCAGACCTGAGCTCTCAGGCTTTGCAAGCAAGTGCCTTTAACCACTGAACCATCTCTCCAGCTCCACAGAATGCAGATATTGTTCTAACTTGTGAGTCATTCTTATGATGGTACTTTTCAAGTCTTTCAAGTTAGGATAGTTAGAGCCTTTTCGTCTTTGAATGTTTCAGGTGAGACAGTACATCTTCCTACCACGAGGCAGGTGAGAGTGAGCCCTGGGACCTGACTGCCCCTGGCCTGTGTGATTGAGTCATCTTCAGAGTTAAACCATTATGTGGTCAGCTTGCCCTGAGCACATTCCAGAAATGAAAGTGTTAACATCTAACCCTGGCCCTGTTCATTTTCCTTTCAGGACCATTGTAGCCCTGGTGTACAATGTACTCAAAACCCTCATGGAGATGAATGGCAAGCTCTTCGATGACCTCACTAGCTCATACAAAGCTGAACGACAGAGGTACTTGAGATTAGCTGACATTTTATTCAGTGTGATTCAATCTAGGAAGGTGTTGTCATTTGAAAGCCTCTGGATACCAAAGCCATTGCCCTGGGGTTTTCATAACCTTGCTAAGCAGAAAAGCATGTATTAGTTAGGGTTATGGTGTAATTTACTTCCCCTAATAGTTAGGCTATGATTTTAATGTGGACCATCAGTCTGGTAGTTTCTACACTGTGAAATATAGTTCATGCTGGATTTTAAATACAACTTCATACAATTTATTTTTGAAAACTACCTGCCCTTGTAGGCTTCCCTCTTCACCAGCTTGTAGGAGCCTGGCAGAGCCAGGTTGTGGACAGTGGTATTTGAGGTCAACACACTTACCTGGATCCTTGAATGCTGTATTTTAGGAGATAGTATGTGTCCACCTTCAGGAACCTGCCTTAGTGTGCTCACAAATCACATCCTTGTTGAGGAGGAGGAAGCAGCAATTACTACTCCACCCATCAGGATAAAAGCTTCCATTTGCTTCTGATATGTTACCTATTCAGTTTAGTAAAGCTGGTCTTTGTGTGGAGTAGAGAAAGGAGCTAGTCCACCAATAGCTAACTCAATAACGTATTCTTTTAAAAGCAAAGCCCAGGCAGGCAGGGAGAACAGGGCATGATTTGAGCTGCAGGAACTGATAGGCTGTGTAAATCAGCAAATTCTTTAAAAGGCATATCCTTTTTAAGTTATAAAAGTCTAAGTCTCTTACGTGTTCATAGCCCTTGAGAATAATTCTGGTCTAAGTTATTTAGAAATAATTTCCTTAGAATCCCTTAGAATTGAAGATATTGACGTGACATGGGATAGTTCTTCCAGTGACATGAGCGGAGCTGGTCAGATACAGAGGCCTGTGGGCATGGGGAAGGAGGGACCTCTGCCAGAGCTTTCCTCTCTCTGTGACTGCAAGAACATGAGAAATGTAACTACTTTGTGACAAAGCAAGTCAGTGTCCTAGGTAATCAGACATCAGAGCTTCTGGAAATAGAAATTTGAGCAGAGTATCTTTTCCAGTAAACTTCCAGATAGCACCTGTCCTCACTTCTTAAGTAGCTTCTGATTATAATTTGATTTCTGTAGAGAGAAAAAGAAGGAATTGGAACGTCAGGAATTATGGAAGAAACTAGAAGAGCTGAAGCTGAAGAAGGCGGCTCTGGACAGACAGAACAATGCCCACATGCACAGTCTCCTCAGCAACAAGGCCGAGTAAAGAGCGCCCTCTGCTGGATGGGCAATTGTCACTATTTTGAAATATATAAAAACTGCAAAGCAAACCTCATCAGTATAATACAAGGCCAACTTTTCCTGGCAACTGTAAGTGAAGTTACAGACTAAACATAGCGCTGTGCTGTATCACAGCACAGCTGATTGTAACCTTTGTCTAATCATTGATCGCTTCACAGAAATGAATTTACATCAATGAACAGCAGTGAGGTAATTATGGGAGTGGTGAGAAGATTGAATTCTTCTGATTGTGTTGCACGTAGATCAGGTAGTCAGTCCATTCTGTACATGTCCCGTTCGTCATGTGCTTCTCACATTGCTGGCTGCAGACCTTTGTTACATCCAAGGAAAGAACCCTGCCTAAAATCAAACCAAGGTGTTATCCTCTTCCCCAGGTGCCCTAAGTACATCCTCGCTAGAGGTACTACTATACTCTGGGATGGGAAAAAAATCTTTTAAACACAAATTTTAAAGCTGGAAAAAAATCAGAATTCCCCAGACTGTCCCTGAACACTCCCTTGCGCAGCTACGCCACCCGAGTGAGCAGAGGCTCGCCCTCCTGCTTCATCCTCCTTCCAAGGCTGGAGGCAGGGCCTTTCCAGTCCTCCCCAGGCCTAGAGCCACAGTGTGGTGATGCAGACCGCTAGCTCTCACTGCCTGGCTTCCTTGGTAGACTACATGGAGGTCTTGCATTGCTCGCATCTTGTTATCAGAGTACCATTCCAATCTCGACTTGCAGTTGTGTGGAAACCTTTTGTAATGGAGATCTTCACTGGGGGATGGAGCAGCATTTAATAAAGTCTATGTTTGTATTTTGCCTTATGTCATCTGTGCTTTCTTCAGCCCATCTGTAGAAAACGACCACAGACTGTAGGGTGCCGTCTAATTAAAACAGGAAGGCCGTGGACCATGAATTAAGTGTTCACAAGTCTTCTCGTCTACAATAGCTATTTTTCTCTGTGTTCGGGGGCAGGTTTAATTTAAATGGACCCAGGAGGACCAGTCTCAACCCTAGATGAAGACAAGCCCCACAGGGCCGCCCTGAAACCACTGGGCTGGCAGCGGGCATGACAGCTAAGAGGGCAAGCGGACTGCAGAACACATGCCTTTGCAGAAAGTGGACATGAGGGTAATTATCTTCTTATTCTAAGTGTGTCCACTGAAGCAAGTTTACTATAGCATTTTATGGTGTATGGTGCTAAGGATCAAACCCAGGACCCCACACCTGCTAAGCACACTCTACCTAGAGATACCTGAAGAAGCTTCTTACACTTACTCATGCTTTTATACTTGGCTTTGCAATTGGCTCTACAAGATGTTACAGAGACCTAGGCTTATTTTGAACTCTTGTGCTTTTGTGAAACAGAAAGGTAGCAGGGGTATTTCTTTATACAAGTTTACTTTTAATCAACAAAAACACAAAGTTTCTTGCTTCTACATTAAGAGATAAAATTGCGCTCCTTACATAAACATGCAAGTTTTCTGAATACTCTGCTGCCAGAGGTGAATTCAGGAAATGCTACCATATCTTCTCTCTAGGCACAGACAAGTCAATAATCATTTCAGACTTGTTTTTAATGTGCTTATAACTGGCAGTCGAGGCTCACAGTAGGTGCCCTTTCTCAGCTAAGTGTCTTTGCAAGACCCACTGAAATACTAACCAGCTTATTTCTAGTGCGGCATGTCCCTCTTTCTGGGACATCAGCCTCAGTCAGCATGCACAGCTTACCTTCCCTGGAAGCAGTAAGGGCGTTCACAGCATGAGTATGGGTGCCTGTTGGTTTAGCAGATATGCATACTGGCTCACACACTTCTTTTGCATTAACCCAACTTTATTTACCTGTTAATAAAAATCAAAATACACTAAGTGTGCGCCTACTGTGTACATCTAGGCTAGTCATCTGAGTGCTAATTGCTGAACCCACATGTGTGTCCACAGATACTAGCTAGAAAAAAAGGTGGCCAGTCAGCCCATCAGAAACTTAATCACTAATTTCTAGTAGCCTTTGAAGTGTCAGTTAGCAAACAACAGAGCTTGCCAGGACCTGGACACCACCACTGTATGGTGGTCAAATTCTTGAGGGTTTTGCCTTCCCTTGTACAGTACACAGATCCCAAAACATGACCTATACATCTCTATAGGATTTTTATAACAGAAAACCACCCCATCGGTCCACTTTAAAAGGAAAAGCTAAAGTTGAGTAGAGTGGAGCCTTAGCTAACCTGTTGGAGGGTAACACAATGAGCAAACGGCAAGAAAGGCACCTCCCACATGCCTTTTCCCAAGTCACTGGACAGCTGGAAAATGTTTGTCAATAATTTAAATACTTAAATAACTTTCCGGTTATCCACCGGATATTTCCCGCTAGGTGTGGAACAGCAAGTTTCTAGGCCAGGTTAGATGGTCCAGTTTGAGCAGCTGGTCCTCCCTGCAAGGTCCCTTTCTTCAAGTGAGTACAGGATTGCTGGTGACTCGGTTTGTCAACGGGAATGAGCGGCCCTCCGTCAATCCATCAGCTCAGCAGTTCTCAGTGGCGCAGCGCTTCAGCTTATGTGGTTTGTCGCCTGGCCTCTTCTCTTAAGGAACCGCCTTCTGATTTTGATCATCCACTTCACACTCAGTTTGGCAAACTCTGCTGCCTTGAATAATGCCAGGAAGGCGCCACAAAGTAGAGCGATGGTGTTCCAAGGATTGGCCGTGATTATCTGTGAAAACAAGCATGAGCTTACAGGTGTGCACCCATCTTGATCCTCTTTCAGACTTGCATATCCACAGCTAGTCTAAGAAAACCAGGAGCCCTCCTACACAATGAACTGACTAAAAGGAGAAGTCTCTGCCCAGATAAGAGTGTAACTGTGTGGCCTAACCCAATGATAAGTGATGGGGGAAACTTCCCTAAAACTGTGCCCTCCACATCAAGGCTAGTTCTTGCTTTCTTCTCATTTCAGTTCCTTAGTTTATTTTTCGGTGCTACTGGCTGAACCCAGGGCAAGCACTCCAGCCCTGGTACATTACTGTCTAACGGTGTCCCTTGCATTCACCGTGTGGACGCCACTGTTACCACTCACTGTCTCTGCTCATTATCGCCCTGCTGGGATGTTGTCCTGTCAGACTTAACCTTTCAGACTCTCGGTGCCTTCTCCATCCACTCAAGGTGAAACCCACTGATTTCAGCAAACTCCCACAGACCCACGACAGGTGCTCGCCATCTGACATTAGTACTAAAAGCAATAGACAACTCTCGGTGAAACCCTTTATCACGCTCTTGCATTGCTGAGGATGGGACTCAGGGCCTTGGGCATGCTGTACAAGCACTGTTCACTGAGCCACACTTCCAGCTCGCTCACAAAGACAGAGGCCTTATGCTACATTTCTAAATTCCCAAGAATGAGAAAAAGAAAACACCTGTAAGCCCAACTCAGCAAGGCGACCTGAGACAGAACGAGCCTCAGCGTGGCCAACCACCACCAGGACTGCTGTGAAGCCTGTCCCCAGACAGCTAACGTCCAATGGCGGTTAACATCAGAGCACACATTGTACACAAGCTAGTGAGTCTCCATTCTTCTTGATAAGCTTTCCTAATGGCACCTGCTGATCACACGGAAGTAAGGACAACGGGACACGTCCTCCTTTCTCTGAGAACCTTGACCTAGGATCCAAGGCTGCGTAACGTGTGAGCTTTGAAAATTCTTCCCAAAACCATGATCATCTCAGGACATTTTGTGACAATGGGAGTGTGACTGCTGGACAGTGTGCTGAAGATTTGTCCCCTTCCAAGGAGGAGTGTGAGAGTGCAGCACCGACTGGGGACTTGGCGTCTGCTCTTCCCTCAAGAACTTGGCCTACAGTGAGCCATTAAGAAGGCCTTCTAGGAGGAACTACACAGCAGCTGATCACTCTACTTCACTGAGTCAATATACTATTGACTAGCTACTCTGCTGAACTTACTACAGCAGATGAATGGTAAATAAAATAAAATAAAATAAAATAAAATAAAATAAAATAAAATAAATAAATAAAAATAAATAAAGTGAGTGTCCCCTTCAAAGACTAACAGTCCAGTGATGGAGACAAGATCAACTCCACATGAGTCACACAGCACTGACGCCATGAATCTAAATTGCCAGCTGTTTTGTGCTGAGACAGACAGCTAGGCAGGCTTAGGCGGCAAGGACAAGTCAAAGTGACTCATCCTCTGCGGAGGACTTACGTCTTGGACTGTCTGGATGAAGGGATCTTTCCATTCGAAGACTACAAAGAACAACTGAGCATTTCTCTCGGCCGCTGGTCTCTGGTCGATGTAGTTAACCACGCTGGTCTGGATGTGGGAGAGACAGTGTTACAACCCTGAGCAACAAGAGTAGGGAGGGATCTTAGATTCTGGCTCCCTTGACACTGTCTTTTGGAGAGAGAACAAGACCCTTTACCTGTTACAGGAGCCAAGTCTTAACCATGGCTTCTCTTTCTTTGGGAAGACAGGATCTATGATGTGTGTTTTGAATTGCCACCAAAATTTGTCATCCAAACAACCATATATAAGAGACTATTCAAAGCAAGCAAAGTCCCAAATATCCAAATACTTGGCCTTAAGAATTGAATATCCAACCTCTCAAGGGTGTGGGGACAAAATATAATCTCCACATGGCTAGGAAGCCCTGGACATTTTTACTATGCATGTGTGGTGAGATCAGCTGATAACGTTAGAGGACATAAGGGAAGACAGGCCCATGGCCATTTGTAAAAATGGGACAAAGTTCCTGTCTCGCAGCACGCAGTGCAGTGAGGTGAAGGTCAATCCTGTCATATGAAGGCACAGGGAAAGACATTCCAGGTCATGTTCAGAACTCGTGGTTCTAAAGACTTCCAATTCAGACAACAAAGGCACCAAAACTTTCTCACATTCACAGGGCTTCACCCTGTGGTTGTCCTAAGTATGAGTAAACACCTCGAGCTCAGAGCCTCCATAGGCCAGAGGAGGATGTGGAGTTCTGAGAGCCTAGTGTACAGTGAAAATGCAGACAGGAAGGTCCTATTGTGGGGGTTCTCTCCTAAGACAGGAAAAATGCCTGTCCCAAGAGGCCAGGGCTCCATGTGCAGAGTGGACGCAGCAGCCACACTTTGCATGAGCTCTGCTTGTGAGGAGCAATGCTCTTGGAAGCATGCCAGATCCCCTCCGTCCCCACTGTCGTGCCTCAGCCCTCCCAGTAATAGACCCCACCATCTCCTGGCTCTAGGCAGGGGCCTGATAGCTTTCTTTTCAGTATTTTTATCTGCAAGCAGAAAGAGGGGTGGGAGCAGGGCCTCCAGCCACTGCAAACAAACTTCAGATGCATGTGCCACTTTGTGCATCTAGCTTTATGTGGGTACTAGGGAATCAAACCCTGGTCATAGGCTTTGCAGGCAAGTGCCTTAACCACTGAGCAATCTCTCCAGCCCCCCCCCTGATTTTTTTACTTATTTTATTTGTAAGCAAAGAGAGAGGGGGTGTACAGAGAGAGAGAGAGAGGTCACATCAGGGCCTCTAGCCCTACAAATGAATTCCAGATGCATGGGCCACTTTGCAATTTCTGGCTTTACTGGGCACTGGGGAATCCAGCTCAGGTCATTAAGTTTTGTAGGCAAGTACCTTAACCACAGAGCAATCTCCCCAGCTCCAAGAAAAAAAATTTCTTTGGGGTAGGGTCTCAGGTAGCCTAGGCTGGCCTCAACTTGCTATGTAGCAGAAGCTGACTTACCCTAACCCTTCTGCCCTACCTCCCAAGTGCTGAGATTATACAGGCAGGAGTCACCACCTCTGGCCCAACAAAGAAATACTTGTGGGAACCAACAAGCCAAGTAAATCCAGAAAGCAAGCCAGTTGTTCCTGGTGACACACTGGTCTCCCTCCCTGCTGGCATCTGCACAGTGCAGCAGACTCTCCCATAGCTGCCTTGTACTGTGTGAGGACTGGCAGAGGGTGTGCACTCCCTCCACGTGTTAGAGACGCCTGGCACTGAGCACTCACGAGTGCCCTGCTTCATCCTGGTGAAGATCCCCTGTTCCACTCACAAGGACCTTCCTTTCAAAGCTCCCCGGGGCCCACACTCAAGTCACCATTTGTGCCAAGGGCCCCCAGGGCTGCCCACCTCCTGCCGGAACTCGACGGATTCCTGTCCATCCTCCTCCTTCGTCTTCACCAGTGACATCTTGACCCAGGTACGGAAGCCCCCGGAGAACTTCCAGCTGGAGTAAGCACTCTCACAGGTCTGCATGAAGGCCGCTTTGTCTGGGCTTGGAAAACAGAGAGAAGAAAGGTCCAGGTTACTCTGGGCCTGACACTCAGAGACAAAGCAAACTCCACCCCTGCCCCTCGGCTGGTTTCTAACGCTGCCCACTCCCTGCCTCCTCTCAAACTGGCCACTACAGGGCTGCTTGTCAGTCAACAGCAGCAAGGCCGTCCCTGTCACCCTCCATTTGGTTTCAGAACAGAACGGAAGTTGTCAGCAGTGGCATGACCCCGGGAGTTCCCATGGGAGCATTCATCCATCCTGTGCTTCCCGCTCCTCGGAGAACTTGAGCTTGGCTTGACTAGAGGCCTCTCAGATCCCTGTGAGAGGGCCAGAGCTTTCCACGGGCTCTCAGCAAGAGGGTCAGCATGGTGCAGGATGGCAGAAAGAAAGCACAGTGGGTGGTGCAGAGCAGTGCTTGACTGGACGTTAAGCACTTGGGAGGCTGAGGCAGGGAGTCGCCAGTTCCCAGGCAGCCTTGACTACATAACCTACATGACAATGTCTTAATATAACCAGCAGGCTGAGAAGCCACCCAGGGCCTCTCGACAGCCTTCAGCAGGAGTGAGCAGGGAAGCTGCCGCATGGACTCAGTGCTCCTGGGTCAAAAGGTGGGTGCATAGGCAGGCAGCAGCTCACTTCCTGTTCCGTTGCAGAGTCACTCTCCTAGCTACTTCCTGGAAATGAAGCCCCCAGCTCAGCAAGAACAGTAGGGACACACAGAAAATGTTCCTGCTCTAACAAGTACATTGGGCCCTGGAAATGGCACATGTCCCCAAAGCAGTGTTTGATGTTGACAAGACCTGTCTGTCAGGGGCATTTGTCACAAGACACACAGGTGAGCAGCACTTTGCACCTTCATGTCTAAAACACATGAAAACACAGAGCCCTCACTCAGGGCAAGACAGGGTTCCAATGATCACAGCTGGGGACCCCAGAGACAGGGATCTACAGTCAAGGAGACCATGGGCTGAATGGAAGGTAGCCCAGGCCAACCAAGCAACCCACCACACTTCCCTGGGTCTGGGACTCCATTCCCAAAGCCAAACTACTTAATGGGCAGCCAGGTTCTGTGGCCAGGGAGGGGCCATCTGCAACACAGCCCCCCAGCATGGGTACGTGCAAGGCTGCAAGACACTGAGCTCTGGAGGGTCACCTCTGCAGGAACTCCTGGAAAGAGGAGAAGAGGAGGTAGTCGATGGCACTGAAGTCTTCGCTGCTCTGGTTCAGCCGGAACTGCAGGAAGACCAGCTCCCGCTTCTTCACTTCCTGAGGCCCCTGGACGATCAGGGCGGATTTCTGAAAGGAGACAGACCAAAGCCAGAGTCTCAGGCCTGGAGAGCTGTGTGGTCGCTTGACACAGAAGCTCAGGCACAGCACTGACCAATGAGCCCACACAGGTCACCCAGGAGCTTCCAATGACTGTTGAGCCTCCTGCCCAAGGACAGGCAGGCTCTGGAAACTTCTTGGCACAGCAGCTAGAACCCAGCTGAGCGGGACACACCCTCTGCCCCCTGTTCTCACTGGCAGACCAGCTCCGGAAGCTCACCTGGTCTTAGTAAGGATGTTTACTGTCACACTTAACTCTGCTCCTGATGGCATCTGGTATGTGGAAGCTTGGGTACAGTGAATGAGATCTGCCACTCTCTCGCTAAGGTAAGCCAACACTACTTCAACACTCCCAGCACTCCTGTGTGTCTGGCCTTAAGGTTGAATGTGGTACAAGAAGGGTATCTGACGCTCCCTGAAGAGTGGATAAATGCAGACTTTAAGCCCCTCCCACCTTACCATCCTACACATCTGCTCCTGGCCCTACTTTGGGTCTGTCCTGGCTGCAGTTTCGTAAGGTGACTTGCCAGGGTAGGTCCCCTCCGTACTAACTCACACCTTGGTTTCTTCTGTATGTACTCTCGTTTACACATACTTCAAAACCAATCTGGTCTACTTCATTAAACATCCATTACTATGGTTAACTGTGTCAAAACTGATGGATTAATTTGAGAATTAAAAAAAAACAATTTTTAGATAGGGTCTCATGCTATAGCCTAGCCTGGTTCAGACCTCAATGTGTAGCCCAGGCTAGCCTTGAATTCAGTGATCCTTCTTCCTCAACCTCCCTAGTGCTGGGATTACATGTGTTAGCATGTCCAGCTTTGAAAAAAATCATCTTTATGCCAACTTTTATGAATTCTCTCTAGCTCTCTGGAAAGTGTGGGTGGTATAGTGTCAGGTTCTAAGCTTCACACACACTACTAAGATCAATACTACTAAAGATCTGTGAATTTCTAAGGGACGTTAGGTGGCTATTTTTAAAAAATATTTTATTTATTTGAGAGAGAAAAAGGCAGACAGAGAAAGAGAACGGGTGCACCAGGGCCTCCAGCCACTGCAAACGAACTCATGGAGACACATGTGCCACCTTGTGCATTTGGCTTTATGTGGGTACTAGGGAATCAAACTCTGGTCCTTCTGCTTTGCAGGCAAACACCTTAACCGCTAAGCCCTAGGTGGCTATTTCTACCAGGCTTTGCTGAAATCCACAAATGGCATCTGCTTGGTACTGAGGGCCTGCTCCTGTCTACCTCACAGACAGGACTGGTACTGGACCTTTTAGCATTGACCAGCCAGCCCTCCTTAGGCCCTACTCCAGACTCCACTGTGACGACCACATCGCCACCCATCTCTGGGAATTCTCGAGTCTTCCCAAAAGATTGTCTAGCTCTTGTTTCCAACCTTTCATGGCATTTTTCTTGAACCATGTGGCAGAAAGGATGACTACCCTCAGTCTCCAGTACCAAGTCTCCCTCTGGTGTGAGAGCTGCTTTCTTGATCTGAGACCTCGATGGCTGCCTTGCCCAAGGCTCATGTGGCGTCTGGGGGAAGATGACTCAAGAGCTTCGTTCCGTCATGCCCTTGAAAGGGACTCACTTGCCTCACTTCTCACCTTCCCAGCGGCAGGCATGTGCTCTAAGCACATGTGGACCAGGACAACACCCAGGGGAGCACACGGGATGAGACAAAAGCCATGGTAGGTAGTCCTGACGACTCCCCAAAAGCAGCACCATCTCCACTCCACAGGCTCTGTGCACAGCACAGGCACATGGCATTGCCAGCAAGAGCTTCTAAGGACAGGCATGGCTCCACCTCAGGAAGGAGGGAGGGAGGACCCTGGGGCCTGCTGGCTAGCCAACCTGGCTGAATCAGTGCGCTCTGGACCCAGTGAGAGGCCCTGCCTCAAAAACAAGGTGGAGAGCAGGCGTTGGCCTCTGGCCTCTACATGTGCATGGACACAGGTGCACATGCTCTCACACGACACACACACACACACACACACACACACACATTTATACGTCTCTGGCTAGGGAGGTGGTTCGGTGGATCAAGTCTCCGCAGCACAAGTGTGAGGTTCAGAGTTCAGATCCTGGCACCCACATACATGTTAGGCAGGTACAGCAGGCCTATTGCAATCCCAGTGTGCAGAGACCCTAGGCTGTGCTGGCTAGCTAGGCTAGCTGAATCAAGTGAAAAACCCCATGTCAAAAAGTAGTGGAAGAGGGGCTGCTAAAGAAAGGAACAGTGATCATATGCAGAGCTGGGGATGGGGAGACGGCTCAGCAATTAAAGGTGACTGTGAAGCCTAACAGCCCAGACTCAATTCCCCGGCACCCACATAAAGCCAGATATTCAAAGCGGTGCATGTGTCTGGAGTTCAATTGCAGTGGCAGGAGGCCCTGGTGCGCGCGTGCGCGTGCGCGCGCGCACACACACACACACACACACTATACTCTCTCTCCTCTCTCAAATACTAAAAATATCTACAATGTACATTAATGAAAACTGATAATAAATAATGCAGACAGCAATCAAGGCAGACATCCAGTGCCAACCTCTGGCCTTGACACACAAGCACTGCACACATGTGCCCACACCTGACTATGCACACATACACACATGCACATCACACACAAGAGTTACTCCCAGGCCCAAGACCAGGAATGGGTACCCATCAGTGTGTTCCAGTGATGCCGGGAGGCAGAGGATCCACCATACCAGGTGGCCCAGTCCCCCCTTCAGCCTTGCTATCCTCCTCTCAAATGTCAGCAAGCCCTGAAGGTCACTGGTGAAGGAACAGGACCTCGCCACTCTCCCTGAACACAGAGGAGCCAGCCACAGCTACTCATGTGCTGACAACAGTGGGAAGATGAAGGCTAAGGCCTCAGGGTACGGAGCCAGCAGAGATGGCCCAGCTCGGGGAGATGGCGTTAGTTACCATGGTGCGGTTAGAGAAAGGATGGGTATAGTTGACCCTCTGGGTGGTGCAGTTCACATCTCCAGGCTGGCCGGGGTTAGTCAGAGGTGGAATGACCTCATAGTGGTGGTTACAGCTGAGCAGCTGCGCCTGACCTGGGTACAGGGCAATACCTAGGACACAGAGAGGGGCAAGTGTCAAAAGTCACAGTTCCTGACCACACCCTGAAATCACTTCATACCTACTGAGAGTCAGTTCAGACTACCTTGGTGACTGCCAAGAAAGAAGGAGAAATGGGTGAGGAAGGGTCATGGTCACAAGTCTCCTCAGTCACCTCATCTGGCCTGGAATGCAGACTCCGGTCATTTCAGTACTACTGCTCCCCTCCCCGCAGACAGCCTCCTCCAAAGAGTTTATGCCAGGCCTGGCATCCAGCTGGCTCTATAGGGCTCTGGGCTCTGGGGGTCCCCAGAACACTTTGTCTCTTATGCACACTGAACTCAAAGCTCTGAGTGTGTGTCACAGGCCCAGGGCTCTAATGACCATAGCTTCCCTCCCCTCTCAAGGCCAGGATACTGGGGACAGGAGCTGACCAGCATGCCTGGCGGTGGCAGGACTGTCAAAGAGCCTCACACAGAGGGAGCCCCAATTCTGCCCTGTGAGCAGGCTATCCTGAGGGTCACACACCAGGTGAGCAGAGCCCGAGTCCACAGAATACACCCCTTCTCAGGTGCCAGCCCCACAGCTCTGGCTGACAGTGCACTGTGGCAGATGACTGTATGGAGAGCAGACACCCCAACATGTCAGGAAAGGCTGCAGGCACTAATCCTGGCCCCGTCCACATGCTGCTGGATCATACGTGGATGCCCACACCTAGGCTCCACCTGTCCAGCTCTGACCCCTGCCTGCAGTGCCCAGCACCATGCTGGGAATACAACAGTGGTGAGGAACGATACTCCAGATGACTGCCAGCCCAGAGCTGGGCACCGACATGGCCCGTAGGCCTTACCTGGGGCATCATAGCGATACACCTCCTTGTAAGACACCGACATGACGGGGTGCTTGAGCTTCTCACGGAAGTCTGTGATGGTCTGGTAGACCAGGAAGACGGCCACGGCCATGAGTAGCAGGTAGATGAAGAGAAGCAGGACGGAGAAGACGTTTTTGAGGCAGGCCTTGCTGAAGCGGATGCTGCTGGAGGCAGACTCGCTGTCCAAGCCTGACAATCACAGAACCGCACAGTGACCAGAACAGCCGGCAATGGGCCACCACCTCCAGGTCCTTGTCCACCCTTAGAGATGGACCACTCACATTCCTCTCACAACAAAGGGCACCTGGAAACATGTACCACACATCTGTAGGCTGAGGCCCCAGACAATGGGTAATGTTTATGGAGTTTACTTTCTACAGGCACAGGCTGCCACCCCCAACCCCTCTCCACTTCCCCAGCCCCTCAGCTCTATCTACTGAACAACTTTCCTTTCTTTCAACCTTGGAGACGCTTACTCTGCCCATTCTAGGCCTGGTCTGAAGTGCTCTTCACCCTCAGCTCATCTCACTCATCCCCAGGTTTCATTTTCCCGAGGAAGCCTTCCCTGACAGCTAACTTAGCTGGGGTTCCTCTTCCTCCACTCTCCAGAAAACTGAATGCTCCTTACTTCATCCCAAAACCACTCCTCCTCTTCCTTCTCTCTCCCCACCCTTCCCCCTCCCTCTCTTAAGTCTCCCAGGCTACAGAATCCATGAGGGCAGAGACGGGCCTGACTTACAGGCCCCTACTGGCCTGAGCACAGCAGAGCTACACTGACACCATGACCATCACGTGAGAACAGACACGTCCTCCTGCAGCAAGAGGCACAGTGCTCTTTTCTCTTTCAGTTTTCCAAGGGAGGGTCTCACTCTAGACCAAGCTGACCTGGAATTCACTATGTAGTTCGAGGTGGCATCAAACTCACAGTGATCCTCCTACCACTGCCTCCCAAGTGCTGGACTAAAGGTGTGTACCACCATACCTGTCTTTTTTTTAATTTGTAATACGATACAATTTTTAAAATTTTTTTGACAATTTTATGCATCTGATATCAGCAGATGCACTCCCTCAGGAAGAATAAGAAGTCAGGCAGACCACACTGCCTTTTTTTCCTTGAACTTCTTTATATCTGGGCACCAGCTCAGCAGAAAGTGCCACCCGCTTTGAGAGTGGGTCTTCCCCTTCAGTTAGTCCTGTGTCAGCACTAGGGGGTGTGGTGGACACACCTTTAGTCCCAGTACCTGGGAGGCAGGGGTAGGAGGACCGCTGTGAGTTCAAGGCCAGCCTGAGATGACAACAGTGAATTCCAGGTCAGCCTGGGTTAGAGTGAGACCCTGCCTCAAAAAACCAAAAAAAAAAATAAAAATAAAAATTTATTTTTCGGGCTAAAGAGATGGCTTAGCGGTTAAGGCATTTGCCTGCAATGCAGAAGGACACAAGTTCGATTCCCCAGTGCCCATATAAAGCCAGATGCACAAGAGGGCACATGCGTCTGGAATTCATTTGCAGTGGCTGGAAGCCCTGACGCTCCTATTCTCTCTGTTTCTCTGTCTGCCCCCCTCAAATAAATAAAATGTTTTAATTTTTTTTTCTTTTTTCCCTGTTTAAATGAAAAGAAACAGTACAACTCAAATGGGTACTCAAAGAAAAAAATATGGTCTCTGAAAACAATCCAGAACAATTCTCTTGCTTTATTTAAGGTTAACTGCTTTTTAAAAAAATCCTAGATGTACTACTTATAACTGAATGAAATCATGGAAAGATTATAATGTTAAAAAGCAGTGGCACAGCTCTGCCTCCTTCGCTGGCTCGTGCCTAGGCAGCTGCAGGAAGTGAGTACATCCTCCTGTCCCAGGTGCCTAAGCTGAAGCGCTAACCTTCCAGTGTGACAACCTGCAGACGAGGGTCAATGAGCTCCTCAGAGAGGAGGAGACACCAAGAAGGTGTGCACAGAGAATGCAGCTTTAACTGGGCGTGGTGGCGCACACCTTTAATCCCAGCACTCAGGAGGCAGAGGCAGGAGGATTGCCGTGAGTTCAAGGCCACCCTGAGACTACATAGAGAATTCCAGGTCAGCCTGGGCTAGAGCGAGACCCTACCTCAAAAAAATAAAAAAAAAAGAACGCAGCTTTCTTCAGGGTGAGGGGAGCCTTCCCCAGAGAGCAGCCCTGCCAGCTCCTGGGCCTTACACATCCAGCCTACAGACTGTGAGAAGCCTGGTCCATTCCCACCATGCTCCCACTGCTCCTCAACTGAAACTGTGGCTCCCACAGGAAAAGCCCCATTCCCACCACAAACAAGCACAGCCAAATGTATGCTTCTCTGGCTTCCTAGAGTGACCACCCTGACACAAAGAATCAGAAAATTTGGAAAAGACACACATGAAATTATTTGAAGGCATTAAAGAATGAACAAAAAAGCAGGTAGAGACTGGGAAGGAATCTGAAAGGT
>PVHP010019006.1:0-16054 GCA_004024765.1 Zapus hudsonius
ATTTGAAATCCAGGACGACCCTCTCTTGAGCTCCTTCATGGACCACATGTGCAGTTTCCAATGAGGTTCACCGTGAAGCTCTGGGTGCATGAGATTGAGCCCCACACAGCGTCCTTTCTGATTCTGACATCATGCATATGTTATCAAGTGTATGACAGGGGCTGGGAGCTTGCTTGCAGAGCCTGTCGGCCGGGTTCAATTCCCAGCAGCCACACATAAAGTATATAACGAGCTGGTTGAGGCATTCCTGTGACTCAGTTCCCTCTCCTAGTTCACAACAGCAACCAGCTTGACCACAGAACTATCCAGAACCCAGCTCCTCCCTCAGACTGACCAGTCGCCCTGCTGCACCTGGCCCTTCTTCCCAGAGGCAGCAAGCAGCCTGTGACCGAGTCTCAAAATTCTGCCCTTTCACAGGCAGAGCTCACAGGGCTGCCTGCCCGTGTCCTGATGTCCACCCCCTGGGCCTGGGCCAACAGAGCTACACTCTAGACTGCTGATCTCAGTGACCAATGCTCTTCCCAGACGCCCCAGGGGATGCCCCTGGTTGGAAAGCCCTCACAGAATGGACCACCACAGTTTCCAGTTTCTAGAGCCCCTTGAAAGCATGCTGTGGGTTATGCTGTGCCCAGAGCCCGAGACAGCACTGGCCTGGGGCTGGGGGCAGGACGGGTGTTGTGTGCACACTGGGGAACACTTTCTAATACCGCGTCCTGGACCCACGCTGACAGGGTGATAGAGTGAGCCACTGCTCAGCCACAAAGGAGAGGGGACTCTGGGGACCCTGGCCAGGAGAAAAGGGTCCAGAAGGTTATCCGCAGAGCTCCTGTCCACATGTTCTGGAAGCGATGGAGCTGGAGAAGCAGCCAGGAGATGGCAGCGGGAAGAAGCCTCAGGTGAGGTAGGGTCCACATGTGTGAAAAGCCTCTTAGAACTTTGTGTGGCTGGTGAGAGGCAGTGTGAAAATGATAATGTTCCTAAGGGCAGAGCGTGGTGGGACATCCTAGCTCTCAGGAGGGTTGGGAGTTCAAGGCCAGCCTAGGCTACAGAGTGAGACCTTGTCTTAGAAATTAAACACAACAAAGCATGTTCCAAAGATGGATGATAACAGCCCCAGGACAACAGGAATGCACTTAATGCCACTGACTGGGGCAGATGGGGGACTGAGGTTGTGACTCAGTTGGTAGAGTGCTTGCCGAGCACGCATGAAGCCCTGGGCTTGGTCTTCCGCTCTGCGTGCTGGAGAGATGGCTCAGTGGTTAAGGAGCTTGCCTGACTTTCAGCACTGCATAAAGCAGGCGTGGCAGCACATGCCTGTAATCCCAGTGCTGGAGATCAGAAGTTCAAGGTCATCCTCAGTTACATGGTGAGTTTGAGGTGAGCCTGGGCTACCTGTTACCCTGTCTCACAAGGTGCAGGAGGGTGTTGCTGGCAGAGTTCCTCTGGGCAAGCATGGGGAAGGGACCTCGATGTGCCTGCATTTCCAGCACTGGAAGATGCCTGCGGCTCACTAACTAGCTAATGAGAGACCCTCTCTCAAAAGATCATGGAAGCCGGGTGTGGTGGCGCACGCCTTTAATCCCAGCACTCGGGAGGCAGAGGTAGGGGGATTTCTGTGAGTTCAAGGCCACCCTGAGACTACATAGTGAATTCCAGGTCAGCCTGGGCTAGAGCCAGACCCTGCCTCGAAAAACCAAAAAAAAAAAAAAAAAAAGAAAAGGATCATGGAAGCGGGGGTGTGGTAGCCCACCCACACATTAAATCCCAACACTCTTTAATCCCCAAACTGTGAGTTTGCACCCAGCCTGGACTACTGAGTTCCAGGTCAGCCTGGGCTAGAGAGACCCTACTTCAAACAAACAAACAAAAGATAAGGCAGAAAGCCATTGAGAAAGACAAGTGACACCAACCTCTGACCTCCACAAATACCCACATGCATGAACACGCACACACAGACAGAGGCAAATGAAAATATTTTTTGTTGGGCTGCAGAGATGGCTCAACGGTTAGGGCCCAACGACCCGAATTTGATTCCCCAATACACAGGTAAAGCCAGATGCACACAGTGGCATATGCATCAGGGGTTCATCTGTAATGACTGGAGGCCCTGGCGCGCCCAGGATCTCTCTCTCCCCCCTCTCTTTCTGCTTGCAAATAAAAAATATTTTGAAAATATTTTTGTTTATTTGAAAGAAAGGTGTGAGGGAGGGAGAGAATGAGTATGAGCACACCAGGACCTCCAGCCATTGCAAAAAAAAACAAACAAAAAATCCGCTTTTCGCATGCACCACTTTGTGCATCTGGCTTTACATGGGAATTAGATAATTGAACCCAAGCCATCAGGCTTTGCGAGCAAGTGCCCTTTAACTACTGAGCCCAGATGGAAACCTTTATGATGTATATATTTCACCACAGTAAAGAGTTTGCTGGAGTAGAAAGAACTAAGTGGGTCTTTCACAGCCGGGCGTGGTGGCACACGCCTTTAATCCCAGCACTCGGGAGGCAGAAGTAGGAGGATCGCCATGAGTTCAAGGCCACCCTGAGACTACAGAGTGAATTCCAGGTCAGCCTGGGCTAGAGCGAGACCCTACCTCGAAAAAAAAAAACTAAGCACATAGATGTGTCCCATGAGCTCATTAGTGTCCATCGCCTGGCCTGACCCTGAAGCTCCTGACTGTCCTGCCCCAGGTCCCACGGGAAGCTGGCAAAGAGCATGCAAACCTGTGGCAACCTCAAAAGAAAGAGGCAGACCTTAGCAGGAGGCTCTGGGAAGGGCCTAGTGACAGCACTGGCTGGTTCCCAGCTTCTTGCAGGAATGTTTGCAGAGGGAACTCTGAGACAAAGCTACTTGCAGTCAGCTGCCCTACCTGGTATCTGCTGGGATGGTCCAGTAGCTGCCACTCTCTCCTGGGACACCTCATCCATGGAGCCCATAAAGACCATGGAAGAGCAGTCAGAGATCTCAGTGGAGACATCTGTGTGACTCCCACAGGTGCTCACAGCCTCAGAATGGACTCGTAGGGGCTTCAGTGAGAGCTAAGACCAAGGAGCTCTTCAATTTCATCCCAAGTAGACACACCTGGAGTTCTGGGTAAAGTTAGCACCTGGCACAGGCCAGCACATAGTTGGAGCCGGAGAAAGTGCAAGCCCCCACCCCAAGATGCCCTTTTATGTTTGAATGTGCATTGTCCCCACACAGACACTGGAGATGTGTCTTAGAAGGCTGTACTTGGTCCTTGTCTTTTCCTCCGTGTTTCCTGTCTGCCATGAAGAAGCTCCACCCCCATGATGTTCTGCCTGCCACAGCACCAAGTGAACACACATTGAACCCTCTGAAACTGTGAGCCAAGCAAATCTATCTTCCTATAAGTTGTTTTCGTCAGGTATTTTCTCACAGTGAAACCAAGATTAAATTGTACATAAAATTGGTATCAGGAGTGGGGTCACTGCTGTGACTAAATCTGACCCTGTGGTTCTTAAACCTTTGGAACTGGTTTGTAAGGGGATTTGGAAGAGTTTGAACATAGGGACAAGAGACTCACTAGAAATGCTAGAACACCAACTTTTTTTTTGAGACAGGGTCTCTTACTTTGTAGCCCAAGCAGGCCTCATACTTGCAGAAATCCTTCCTCACCCTCCCAAGTGGAATTACAGGCATGAGCCATCATGCCTGGATCTGTGAGGCTAACTTTTAGTGGAAGATTCTTGCAGGCATTCAAGTGAGCAGATTGCTGATAGAAATGTGGACAATAAAGCCTGTGCTGACGAGGTAGAAATGAAGACTCATCTGGAATGAGTCTAGAGGTTGCTCATTGTGAACACCGTTCAGCAGTGTTTGCATGGATACAAAACAAATACACAACACAAAGTATCATATAAAGACGGGCTAGAGAACCCCAAACTAACTGTACTCACAGCTTTTATTCAAGATTAATCAATAGAAAACTATGGGGAGCTTTAGCCAAATTGAAAGAATGTTTGTAATTGCCAACATATGACAGACTGGTATATGCCCACCTTGATCAGGAGCTGCCTACTCATGCCCATCAGTTCGGATCACATTCACGAGTTGTTTGGTATCAGGAAAGCTTTGGAGAAGCTGTGAGCTCCTGCTTCCAAGAAGCTCCACCCAAAGTGCACAGCCTTCCATGTCCTCAGGCTTAGTTTATCTGCAAAGATAACCCTCTTACGAATTAGCTTGATATCCACGTTCATGTTACATCCTGGCCAGGAATGTGTCAACACTTAGGCTGTGTCCTGAGATGTTGAGTGAGGCTGAATTGAAAAGGAACCAGCTAGGTAACCTGGGAAGGGAATTTCACGACAGCCCCCACAGTCGGGCTGCAGCAAGGATCCTGTTTGCCGCTTTTAGCCCTGTTTACAGTGAGGATTGGTGCTGGGTATGGTGGCTGGAGTACTTGGAAGGCTGATATAGGAGGATTGCCAGGAGTTTGAGGCCAGACTGGGCTACAGAGTGAGACCTGTCTCAAAGACACAGGTGCTGGGAGATGGCTCATTTTCTAAGACATTTGCTTACAAAGCCTGCCAGCCCAGGTGCAAGTCCCTAGTACTTGCACAAAGCCAGACGCACAAAGTGGTGCATGCATCTGGAGTTTGCAATTGCAGGTGGCTTTGGTACATCATTCATTCTCTCTCTCCCTCTCCCTCTCCCTCTCTCTCTCCTCACAAAGAAAATAACTAAATATTAAAACACACAGGGGCATCCTATGGACAGATCCAGAATGCACCAAGGAAGTACCCCAGTGGGTAGGGGACAGAGAGGAGGGAAATGGGGACACATTCACAAGATTTGTATAATGTATAAACTTACTCATAATAAAGATAATTTTTAGAAATACACATGCAAGGGCTGGAGAGATGTCTTAGTCGTTAAGGCATTTGCCTGCAAAGCAGAAGGACCTGAGTTCGATTCCCCAGTACCCATGTAAAGCCAGATGCACAGGAGGGCACATGCATCTGGAGTTCTTTTGCAGTGGCCAGAGGCCCTGGAGCACCCATTCTCTGTCTGTATCTGCCTCTCTCTCTCTCTCTTACACACATTCTCAACATAAATAAAATATTTTTTAAAAATCTATGTTAAAAATGTCTTTTTAAAAAACCACAATGAGCCAGGCGTGGTGGTGTATGCTTTTAATCCCATTACTTGAGGTAGAGGTAGGAGAATCACCATGAGTTCGAGGCCACCCTGAGACTACATAGTGAATTCCAGGTCAGCCTGGGCTAGAGTGAGACCCTACCTCAAGCCCCCCCCCCCAAAAAAAAAAAGAAAAGAAAGAAACAGTGAGTGAGAATCAGGAACAAAAGAGCAAAAAGACTTGAAAACAGTGCAGTCTGGTTAGAAAAGCCCCTGTAAAATTGGGACTAAAGAAGTACAATCTCTAGAAATAAGCATCATTAAAACGAGGCAATTCAGGGCTGGAGAGATTGCTCAGTGGTTAAGGTAGTTGCCAGCAAAGCCCTATGACCTGAGTTCAGTTCTCTAGTGCCCACTAGAGTAGTATATATTTCTCCCTTCAGAATGGGGATATTTGCCGGACATGGTAGCACATGCCTTTAATCCTAGCACTCAGGAGGCTGAGACAGGAGGATTGCCAGGAGTTTGAGGCCAGCCTGGAGCTACAGAGTGAATCCAAGTCAGCCTGAGCTGGAGCGAAACCCTACCTTGAAAAAAAATAGATGGGAATATTTACTCTTTGTGGTTGTATGTTTGCAGCTTGTAACTTCAGTTTTGATTTACAGGGCTCATTACTTCTTAAGAGTTTTCTCTCTTTTTTCTCCGAGGTAGAGTCTCACTCCATCCTAGAATTCACTAACCTGGAACTCTATGGTCCCACCACACCTGGCAAAAACTCTCTTTAGAGGAGACTTTGGAGTTGAACTTTAAACAATACCACAACTGCTAAGACTGTGGGGACTCTCAGAGATGGACGACATGTATTTTGCATTATGAGATGGATATGAATCTTCGGGGGCCAGTGGCAAAATAGTGTGGCTTGAATGTGAAATGTTCCCAGTGGCTCAGGTTTTGGGGGCTTGATTAACAGCTGATGGGCTTCTGGAAAATGATTGGATCTCGAGGGCCCTGATGTAATGGAGGTGTTCATCCCTTGGTGGATTTATAATGTGATGGCATTTTAAAAAATATTTTATTCATTTTCAAGCAGATATATATATATACATATATCTGCTTGAATATATATATATATATATATATATATATATATATATATATATATATATATATATAGAGAGAGAGAGAGAGAGAGAGAGAGAGCACCAGGGCCACCACCTTGTGGGTCTGGCTTATGTGGGTGGGTCCTGGGGAATTGAACTGGGGGCTTTAGGCACTGGCCGTTGAGCCATCTCTCCAGCCCCATGATGGCATTATTGAGAGGTGGTGAGAAGTGGGAGATGGCGCCTGGTTCACTGGAGGGTGTCCTTGGGAACTGTGTCCTGCCCTGGCCCCTCCTGTACTTCCTGGCCACCATGATGTCACGCCCTCCCCTCTCTTCTGAACTGCCACTTCTGAAACCATGAGCCTTAAAATGTACAATAAAACCTGACAAAGGCTTCTTATATGAGCTCTGCGCCTTAGAATGGAGCAAATCCCATTTAGAGATGGTTCTGTTAGAAGGCATCTCCATCCATCTCTCCCTGGGACCGTCAGGCTGTCACACTTTGGTGTGACAAAATCTTGAAGGGAACGGGGCAGTTAATGGGCCAGACAGACGAGGGTCAGACTGACAAGGACAGCCTGTGGGGCCTGAGGGGTCCCAGGAGGGCTGTAGAAGCAATGGCCCACAGGTCGTCCGCCCTCCTGGGTTATTGTAACCCATGGTCCTGCCATGCAGGAGGGCCTTGGGGAGACACTTCCCCATCCATCCCAACTCTGAACCAGGGGTACAAGAATCCTTAAAGACAGCTCAGCACAGATTGTGTAGGCCTGCCATCAAATGTGCTGTGTGTGAGTGTGGTGGGGTGGCTTTGGAGTGACGCCTGCCAGCTTCATGGAGCGTACCTCCTTGTATCTCTGCGCCCTTAGAAGCCTGACGCCAGCTCTTTCCTCCTCCTCCTCCTCCTCCTCCTCCTCTTCCCTCTCTTTCTCTCTCTTCTCTCCTCTCTCCCTCCCCCGATCCTCTCTTGGAAGGCATATTTGTACCACTCTGAGTTTTGTGTCTGAAAATCTCTGGAGTAAGTGCTCCTCCAGAAGAAATAATGGGTTGCCAGCATCAGCCTGCCTAGTGGGTAGTCCTGGCTCTCATCAGAGATGAGACGTCATCATTCTGCCTCTGGAGCCCAGTGTTTGCCAAGCATGGTGACACATGCCTGTAATCCCTGTACTTGGGAGGCTGAAGCAGGAGGATCTTGAACTTGAGGTCGGCCTATAAGACCATGGAGAGAGTCTGTCTCAGAACAACAAAATCAGAATTATAAGAGAAAAAAAATAATGAGATTGTTTTCCTACTAACACATGTTATCAAGTCTGTTCTCGACTTATAATGCACTCCCTATTTTTATTACTCAGAGACACAGACATGTCATGTAGATGTGATCTGCTTTCCCCTGAGATGGCGGGACACCATGTGGGCCATTCTGGGCAGGCCCCAGTAAAAGCCCCAGTATGCACAAAGGTTTTGCTTTTTTTTCCCCCATGACAATTACAAAAGCACTTCTTGTGTGGCTGTGGGAAAGGTACATTTGTTGACTTGTGACTCAGGCACTCTGTCAGCTTCAGGCAAGGCTGCATCCAGTCGCTCAGACAATGACTTCAGGAAGCTCTCTCCTTCCAGCTCTCCCCTTGCTTTTCCTCTGTGTTGGATGCTCGGGTGTGCTCCCTCCACAGCCTTGAGGCTGCCTGAAGCAACTGCAGCAGCCAAGTCTGACTGGCTGAGGAGGGATGTGTGCCACTTCAGCTCATCTTGGTGACTCTCGATGGCTATCCTGGAACCCCACCATCCTAAGTCCAGGGCAAGGTGGTCCCCACAGAGCCAACTGTGTGGAAGGAGTGCCTTTGTAGAGAAGAATATTTCCTGAGCTATGAGATGGTGGCCCTGAGACATGGTTCTAGAAGAAACCAGCGCCCCTTGGCCTTTCATCAACTGTGGACGTTGAGCAAGTCACTTCCCACTTCATGCCTGGTTTCGTCATCCATAAAGTGGGGATGACAGAGGCCACTGCATCCGAGAGCAGAGAAGTTTAAGAAAAGGGCTCCATGTGGAGCCGGAGGCGATGTCGACAGCCTGGAGCTGTCCTCGATAACATGAGCACATTTCTTCTGGTGATCCTTCCCGGCAGGTGCAGCAAAGGTCCTGTTTATTCTCCAGCTCCTCCTTGGCCCCTGTCCCCACCCCAGCTCTGTACCGCAAGGGCCTGGGCATCTAGAACAAGACGTCCCTCTGTCCTCACTAGACCTGGGGAGGAAGGGCCTATTTGGTCCTTGGCTACACAGTGAGGAAGCTGCAGGGTCACATTGCTCGTGGATCCTCTCTGCTCACCCCACTCACTGTGAGGGGGATAGAGAGAAGGCAATCCCTCTTGGATTGGGGCAGCAGGACCCTCCCCCGTCCCCCGTGGTCTGTCTGCCTGCAGGAGGTGGGACCCTGCGGGTGCTTAATGACAGGTTAGCACACTACCATCCACTGGCAGCAGGTGCAGGCACGGCCAACAATGCAGCAATTTTGGTAATGACAGGGAGGCCTGCAGCGGCGCAAAGAGCCACTTCCTGCTGGTGGGCGGGGGAGGGGAGTACGAGCTGCATTCTGTGATGCTACCCCAGGCCACAGAGGAGAAGCTGAGCCCACGACTCCGACTGGACCATCCAGGCCTCTGGTGCTTGCTGGCTTGGGACCAGAGCTGGGCATCTTCTTAGGATGCCTGGGTTTTACTCATAGTCTTGACACCGGCCAGACTGGGACAACCCCTGCCTCAGTTTCCCTTGGAAGTATTTCTGTAACCTCGGCAATTGGGCCTCGGCCCTACGGCTGCTGTCCTGCCTTCTTTTCTCCATAGCACTGACTCGGAGCGCAGAGGCCGTGCCAACCCACTGGAGGACATACTGAGGTGACCAGCAAGTGCCCTGTGTTGAGGTCAAGAGCGCTGTCCATGGAGCCTTTCCCAGGTGTCCCACCATGGCCCCCATCCTAAAGACACTCTGCTGTCCACCGTGCACATGGGTAATAGGGCTTGGCACAGTCCTGCAGAAGGGACATGGCCATCTCGTGGTGCCCAGTACTCAGTACTGCTCAGGGAGGAAGCAATGGAGTGGAAGGAACGTGGGCTTGGCGTCAGGCACCAGATGCTGGCTCCCTGCCGACTGCCTCTGTGTGACGTGGGACGTGTCCCCAGCCTCCCAGCCCAGCTCTCTGGTCTACAGAATGGAGAACAGGTGTGCCCCAGGAGGTCGCTATGAGGACATGGGGTGCTCAACTGGTGCATGAAAAGCTGTTAGTGAAAGGTCCCTTGCACCCCCAGATCCCATTCAGGAGCACATGGACAAGATGGGGGCACAGAGAGGTGGCCAGCAGCCAAGCAGAAGTCCTGTACCACAGGGCTCTGGACACCTTCCCACGGAGCCCCTAGCCACTCCTGCTCATAGCCTTGGCTCACAAACATTTGATCTCTTGCAGCCAAGTGGGATTACCTCTGAGGTCCTCAAAGGCTTAGGGTGTCCATGCAGGCTGAGAAGGCCCCCAGCCAGCAAGTACCCAAAAGCTGTACCCATAGGACACCCTCCGAACCAGTACCAGGGCAAAGGAGGCAACTGGCACATGCAGCCAGTGCCACCCCAGGCCTTGCTAAACTTGAGCCGCATTCCTCCAGGTGGTCCTCAGCCTGGCCATGGCCCTCGTCCCGTGGGCTGGCAGTGGCTTCTGGTGGGTGGCCGGGCCACCTCCCAGCCACAGGGCAGCCTGGCACTGCCTGTTCCTCTATCGCCTCCAGCTCAGGGACCACATCTGTGCTGCTCCACTGCCAGCCTGCTCCCCGCACCCACCCGTGCACAGTAGGTGCTCAGTCAACAGCAGCTGTGCTTCTGGGCCCTGGCTCAGCTTTGTCTCCTCGGGGCTGGGATTGCAGGAGGCCCCCTCCACTGTTTGTTTGCTGCAGACTCGGGCCCAATAGGCTCCGTGTCTTTCTTCTCTCCTCCTCCGTCCCCACACAGCGGCTCCAGGAGCGGCAGTTTCCAGAGATTGAAGGCAAAATTGCCTGAAAGCCCAGGCTTTTATCCTCCAATTTGTAGCCATTTAGCAGGGCCGGGCAGAGGGGCAGCCCGGGTGCTGGCTGTGCTGCCGCGTGGAAGTGCCCGTCGCTGGGTAGAGCAGTCCTTTGTCCTTCCCAGATCGCTCTGGGCTTCGGGGACAGACACCCGCTGGGGAGGCCATGCCTGGTGCAAGGAGAGGGAGCCAATGCCAAGCTGCTGGGGTGAAGGACAGGACCTCCCAGGGACCTGCCCGAGGGCTCCCTGAGTGCAGAAGGTGGCATCCTTCCCCACTGCTTTCAACTGCCCAGGACAGGAGCAGGGAGTCACAGGGGACAAGAACTATGAAGTGTCCCCAAGCTCATGCCACACTCTGGTGACCAAGAAGGAGACTGGGTGCTTCGTGTCAGGAAGAATGCCCTGCCTGAGCCCCAGGAAGGTAGGATATGAATCCATAGAGGAAAAGAGTCAGAGGGCACAGACGTCTGTCTGCCTAAGGTTGGGGAAGCTTTCTTGGGAGCTGGGGAAAGGCAAGTGCAGGTGCAGCTGGGGTGAGGAGCTGTGTGCACGAGAAAGGCCTTGCGGACTGCTGGCAGAGCTACGACCAGCTTCGTTTGTATGGGCCACCGCACAGCACACTCCACAGAGCCTGGCTGGGAGGCAGGGGCTGCAAGATGGCAGGTTCCTTCCCTGCAGGGGGGGGGGAGAAAAGGTGGGACCCCTGCAGAGTGAGGCGACGGTTAGGTGGGAGCCAGGAACAGGGCCCTTCACACCGTCCTGTTGCAAGGGGGCTCTCGGGCACCTGGATGAGGGTGGCCATTGAGGAGTGTGCCACCCACTCTCCATCCTGTTATCTTCTCACTTGTCCCGAGGTATAGCTGAAGTCCAGTGCCCGACCTTTGCCCGGATGGCACCTCAGTACCTCCTAGTACCAGTTGCAGTCCCCAGAAACCTTGGGTCCCTCCAGCCTGTAGGCCACCCGTTTCCCTCGAGGCATAGGACACAGCCAAGCCCCTCACTGGATCCTGAATCTTGCTAGAGCAAAGCCCGACTACCCAGGTGGCAGGTCATGGCTGTGAAGATGCATGAAATCTGCCAAGGACACAGAGCACCCACCTGGAGGTGGGCTGGCTGTATTCAGGCTGTGGGTCCACACTCTTAAGGCACGTGTGAACCCCACTGCACCAGGCCACACTCCTGAGCAGGTGCACAGGCCAGGTCCCCTCCCCTGTGAACCTTGCAGGGTGTGGGGTCCATCAGTGAGGGCACTATCAGGGCAGAGTCTCTTGTGAAAGTTAAACCCTAAAGTGGCCACTTGGCTTTTCTCCCACCTAGTCCCCCACTTACAACCATGAGGTCTGCATTTCACATTCTCAGTTCCCTAGGGTCTCCATCCAGAGCCCTGGAGCTCTGGCCACTCCCACAGTCTTCAGAGATCAGCACCCATTAAAAAAATACACTTTATTGTGTCTTCACGTTGGCAGGGGCAGCGCAGTGGGCACGTGGATGGCACAGCATGCAGAGTGCCTAGGTGGGTGCATAGGATGAGGTGAAGCAGCCGTCCCAGGTATCCCCCACCCTGCTCTCCTGCTGACTGTCCTAAAAGCCTTGGGCACCCCAGGGCACAGCCAGGACCCTTACTACCAAACAACCCCCAAGAAACCCTGATTGCACATTTGGGGCAGGCTCTGGACAGTCCAACAGGCATCGCTGCCAGTTGGGCCGTCGTCCTGAGCCCAGAGGTGGGGCAGGCAGAAGCAGCTGGAACAGCTCAGCAGGAAGCCAAAGCGTGGAGGGAGGAGGGCGTGGGAGCCCACACCTGCCAATCCAGTCCCAAGCTCCTCGGCAATTTTGTCTCTTGATTAAACATCCAAGGAACGTCAAGTTCACAGACGTGTTTTCTTCTTCTTTCTTCTTCTTCTTCCTGAAAACATCCAGAATGGAAGAGCAGAGAACAGTTTCGAGGTTCCGGGGCACTTGGCACTTTAGAGGGTAGAAAGTCGGAAAGGAGCAAGAGTCGAGGCAATGAGGGTCGCGTCCCCTGCTTGTCTGGGACGAGGGCCGGTGTGCGGTGTATGCTGGATATGTGGCAAGCATTTGGGCATGCAGGGCACACTGCTGGGCAGGAGCCTGGGGGCACACACCAAGGTCTGTGTTTGGGAGAACACCAACAGGTAAGTGTGCAAAGGGGGAGACATCACTGACCACTGCACTGTTTGTGGGGGTGGACAGCATGCCTGGGACCCCTGGACCATTCTTTTTGAGGTGAACTAGGATGAGGGGCCAGAAAGCATGTTCCTGTCCACCATCCAGGGCTCTGCAGCCAGCTCACCAGGCTGCCCCCTGCAGGGCAGGGGATCTAAGAGGTGCGGTGGCATTTGAGTGGGCAGTGGATAAGGCGAGGCCCACCCCCGGGGGCCGTCCAGGAGCCAGTGCAGGGGCAGCCGCTCACTTCCAGCACTGCTCCAGGGAGCCGTGCGGCTGGACCTTGAGCTTCTGGGGACAGAGCAGTTTGGTGAAGGCTCGGCGGAAGCTGTAGTGGCACAGCGGGTAGAGGACAGGATTGACGGCAGAGTTGGCCCACAGAAGCCAGAAGGATGTCTCGTACCAGTAGTCAGGGACACAGTGGCCATGGCAGGCGGCTCGGATGATCATCAGGAGTGTGTACGGGGCCCAGCAGAGCCCGAAGATGCTCACGATGATGGCCAAGGACTTAGCCACCTTCTTGTCCCGTGACAGCCGGAAGCGCTGGGTGATGCTCTGAGATACCATCTTCATTCGCTTTTCCAACGATGCAGAGGATGCCGACGGCTTGGAACCTCTTTTGAGCGAACGTGGCCTCTCGGTGCCCCTCGAGGAGCTGCCCGAGCTGGAGGTGGGTGAGGCTGCGGCACCTCCACCACTGCCGCCCCCCAGGGCCGCCTCCCCAGCCTCGGCCCCGGGGCCGGCCTCACCTAACCCATACCTGTGCAGCGGCATGGCCTCCCCGTGCCCCTTCGGCCAGCAGCCCCAGCAGCTGGGAGGCGCAGGGGGTGGCGAGGGCTGGGCCTCAGGTGGGGGCTCCGGGCCACCCTCCCGGGCCCCGTCCAGCCGGAGGCGGGTCCGCCTCTGGATGTTCAGGTAGATGCTGAGGTTGAAGAAGGTGACGCTGAGGAAGGGCGTGAAGAACTCAAGTGTGGAGGCCGTTATGAGGAAATACCAATTGTAGAAGAACTCAGCGTAGCAGTGGCCCTCTGGGATGGAGCTGCCACCGGACAGGTACTCCCAGCTCAGGATGGCTGGCCCGTACAGCAGGAAGGCCAGCACCCACACCAGCGCCATCTTCCTCACTGCCCTCCGCGTGTCCCCCTGCTGGGCCCGATATGAAACCTGCAGAGGTACATGAGGGTCAAGAGAGAAGGGACACTGGGCTGAGAGCTCAGGGCAGCCTCTAGACATCCATGACTGTCCTGGGCTTGCAGCCATGTCCCGTCTCCCCTCAGATGCTCCCTGCCTGTATCCTCTGGCTAGCTGAGGTTCTGACACCCTTCCAAAGCCTCTCACGGGCAGCCAGAATCCTGCCTTTTTCATCCCTTATCACCCGTGAGCTCCCAGTGTCCTGCCTTTAGCTACCCTCTCAGCAGCCCCGGGTTTATCGGCCATGTCCGGGAGCCACACACAACTGTTTCTGATGAGAGGACCTTGCAAGGGCCTGGGTCATCTCTAGAGGCCTGTGTCCAGCCCTGCCTCTGCTACCGTGCTCACTCCTCAACCCTCGAGGAGCGAGAAACAGGAAAGAAAAACCATGTGGTGGCCCGCTGCTGGACACACCACACACACACACACACACACACACACACACACACACACACACACACACACACAGAAGCTTCTACAGCAGGACCTCTGGAAAGAGCATGCATGGAGAAGATACAGCCAGCAAGTCCTTGCTAAGAAAAGGTATTTCCAACCTCCAAGTGCAACCAGCCAGCAGGAGGTAGTGTGGCAGGAGGGGCAAGAGTCCTGATGTGGAGTCTCAGGTGGGATAGTTGGAGGAAGTGAGGTTGCCCGATAGCTGCCCCAACACTGAAAGCTTTTAATTGGGACCACAAGAGAGTTGATCAGAGCTACTGTTAATCGCAGGTCCAGGGTGCACCTGTCAAGTACCAATACTGCTCTAAGCACCTTTCAGCTGTTTTTTTTTTAATATTTATTTGCAAGCAGAGAGAGAGAAAGAGAGAAAGGGAGAGGAAGAGAGAGAATGGGCATGCTAGGGCCTCTAGCTACTTCAAACAAACTCCAGATGCATGTGCCACTTTGTGCATCTGGCTTTACATGGGTACTGGGGAATCTAACCTTAACCACTGAGCCATCTCTCCAGCCCTAGATTTTTGTTTGTTTGTTTTCAAGGTAGGGTCTCACTGTAGCCCAGGCTGACCTGGAATTCACTCTGAAGTCCCAGTCTGGACTTGAACTCACAGAGATCCTCCTACCTCTGCCTCCCAAGGGCTGGAATGAAGGGTGTTCACCACTATGCCCAGCTCTGGATGTGACCTTTCTTAGTCCTGAAATAGACTTGCAACTGTCTCTCTCTCCTGGTGGCTCAAGGAGGGTTGTGAAGGACCCAGGTGAGTCTCAAGAGGGTCCCATGCTGGTCCTCTTGTACACTAGTTCTCAGAGGACCCCTGATAAAACCTGGCATGGTAAGCCATCAAGATGAGGAGGTAGGACTGGGGGCGTGGTCAGCTGTAGAGCCCTTGCCGAGCATGCATGAGCCCCCAGGGTAAATTTCCAGCACAGCAAATGATAAACATAAAACAAATGAAGAAGTGATAAGTGGCTGCTGTAGCCCAGCCTACACCAGTGCCCAAGGAGCTCCCACCACTCATGCCAAGGGGACCATGATCTGCTTTCCTGGGGCTTGTGTGCACCTCACATGCATGCAACAGGGAGGGATGCAGACTTTCCCTCAGCTCACAGGATGCTGGACCCACCACAGAGCAGGGGCTGGAGGCTGACACCCCTTCCCGCAGGAGCCTTCTTGGAACCACCAGGCCAGTCTCATGACCCTCCCCAGGGGCCATTGAAGATGGCCCACACCTCAGCAGAAAGCAAGCCCACCAGGCACCTGCTCACAACACAGAAGTGCTTGTCCCATGCCTAGCCCTCCCACACCACAGAGTGAACGCCAGTACGCACATCCCAGGACTCACAGCTCTGGTGACCGACAGGAAACGATCATAGCTTATCAGCACAATGTTGAAGACCGAGGAGGCGCACAGCAGGTAGTCCACCACCAGCCACAGCTTGCAGAGACCACGGCCAAACGTCCAGCGGCCAGTCAGTACATAGGGTACATACAGCGGGATACAGAAGGCACCTGCAGGAGAGAGACTGCGGTGGGCCAGGGTGATGGGGTGGGAGAGCAGGCTAGTGGTAGGACCACAGCTGGTGGGTCTGGGGGCAGACGGAGGGGCGAGGAGCCTGGACATCACAGGGCAGCCACCTTTCTGGGACCAACTATCTTACCCTCCCCCTCCCCAGGCCCAAGTCTGAGTGGCTACTAACCTTCAGTCCCCATAGTGCCCCAAACCCTATGGAGACTCCCGGACTTGGAGGTAGGAGAAAGGACCCACGCAAGGGGACCTTTGGACACGACAAGACCGGAGCCTGGGCTTCTGCCAGCTCTGCCAGCCGCCGAAGGGGGAAGAAAGAATATGCCCTCTCTAGTCATCACCTATGCTGGAGCTGGCCCCTATCCTGGCTGTTGCACAGCCTCCCCTCCTCAGCTTCAAAACCGAGAAAGCGTTTCTCTTGGCTTAAAGGGCGCTTTGGCTGCAGCTCCGCCAGCCGCTCTCA
>PVHP010019006.1:16154-32492 GCA_004024765.1 Zapus hudsonius
CCCCTCCCCCAAGTCTCCCCCAGCGCCCTCCCCGCGTCCTTTGTTTGGCTGCGGCGCAGGAGCCGGCGCTGCACCCTCAGCCAGGCGCGCCGGGCGACTCGGGACGCCTCTCCCGGGGTGCCCCTACCCAGCTCCTGTCCCGCCGCCCGAAAGGCGAGGAACTTCGCCCGCGCCCACCGCGTCCCTTCCCCAGGCTGTCCGCCCCGCCGCAGACGCCCCGGGTCCGAGCTCCGAGCCCTAGTGGCCCGGCCGGGCTCCGCGCCCCGGGGCTCCATCGGCGGGTTGGGACTGGGGGCTTTACCCACGAGGAAGTCGGAGATGGCGAGGTTGAGCAGAAAGAAGTTGTTCTGGGTGCGGAGGCTCGAATCCGCCACGAAGGCGAGCATGACCAGCGCGTTGCCCAGCACGGTGGCCACGATGAGCAGCGCCATGAGCGCGGCCAGCACCGCGGTCCAGGCGGCCGAAAAGCCGCGCGCCCCTCCGGCCTCCGCCGACTCTCCCGTCAGCGCCTCCGACGCGTTGATCGCCCCGTCGGACAGCGAGCGATCCATGGCCCCGCGGGTTCACACGGCGCCCGGGCGCGGGGCAGGGCGCGGGCCGCGAGCTGGCCGGCCGGGTGGGGCCCCTGCCCCGGAGCCTCGTCTTTGCCGGCTCGCTGCCCAGCCCGGCTTCCCGGGGGGCGCCCGGCGCATGGTCCGCGGGGCCGGGGCGGGCGGTGAGGAGGGGGCTGGGGTCGGAGTCCAAACAGAGCAGAGCGGGCGGCGCGGCTGCAGCTGCGGGAGCCGAGCCGGAGCCCTCGGCGCCCTCAGAGCGTCCGTGCACCCCGGGCACCGCAAGCGCAGCGCGCAGCCGAGTGCGCCCCGCGCCCGCTCAGCCGCCCCCCGCGCCCCGCGCAGAGCCCCGGCCATTGGCTGGCGCCCTCGCCCCGCCTCCGCCCCGCCCCCGCCCCGCCCGGCGCGGGCAGCACCACGGACAGCGCCGCGTGCCCGCCCTGCCGCCTGGAGCCCCAGCCCCGGTGCTCACCGCGGCTGGCAGGGAGCCCGACCCGGGCACCCCCAGGCCATGGGGCTAGGGGCTCGTCTGAGGTCGCACCTGGGGGCCCGTCTCTGGACTGCCCGTCCGTTCCTGCGTCCTCAGCCCCGGTGACCCCTGCCTGACTCTTGTCCGTCGCCCCTGCGCCTGTGGGGACCTGGGGTGGGGCTGGGGGAAACGCCTGCGCTCTGCTGCTAGGGACTTGCCCAGCGGGACCCCTTCTTGCTTCTGGCTTTGGGGAAATAGGGTTCTAGAAGAAGAAATGTCCACAGGAGAAGGGTTGGGGAGGGGGTCTCTGAGAGTGGTTTTCCGGCCAGGGATCTCTCCACCTTCATATGCACGGGACTGTGGGTTTCAGCTTCCGCGTGGTCACGGCCCAGAGCAGGGTCCAGGGTGACCTGCAAGACATACACAGATGTGGAGTTACATAAGGGGAAAAAAATCGAGCCCAAGCGGACCCAGCTTGGAGCAGTGCAAGCTCACCCAGGACTCAGCGGCCCCAGGTGGAGGAGGGACCAGCAAGCAGCTTGGAGCAGACCACCCATCCCCTGGGACAGCTCGTTGGGGTGGTCCCTGATGCAGCGGACAGGCGGGGTCATTGAGCTCCAGGTGCAGCCCGGGTGGTGGCAGCTGCGTTAGCGCCTGTGGGAGGGGGAGGAGGAGAGCTGGTGGGAGGGGGCCCCTCTCCTCCAACACTCCGAAGCTTAGATACTCAGGGTCAAGGACAGGGTCAGCCTGAGTGGCTCCCGGTAGACAGACACGCCCACACTCAGACACACAGACACCCACAGTCAGGGAAACAGCTAGGGACCCACGAACAGGCAGACATCAGACAGCAGACAGGGAACAGTGCCCGAGGGAGAGGGAAGCAGAGTCTCTGTCACCAGCGGCACACATCAGCGGAGGCCTCAAAGAGGACAGAGATATGGTCTGTGTGGGTGGAGGGGGAGGGGCTGCAGGACCCCAGGCATCCCCAATCTGACAGCAGCGGCTGGGCATGTGGAGATCCGCCCCTCCCCCAACTCGATAGTCCTCTAGAGACTTTAGGGAGTAGGGGCAGGGGTTTCTCTACTGCTGCCTCACGGGTGCTCTAGAGAGGACCCCCCCCCCAGGCCCAGGGTCCAGCTCCTCGGGGGACTCAAGAGCCTGCTCTGGGGGAGGGGCAAATTCCAGCACATCCCTTCTCAGAAGTCATCTGTGACCTGCTTCTCTTCCAGGCCCCTCAGCGTCCCCTCATCCCACATCAGTTCATGCAGGGGACAGGAGCTATGCCTGGACTCTGCATCTAATTAGTGGACATAGTGCAAAGTTCCCTGGAGCTGGGCAGAAAGGTCTACCTACCCTCAGTGGATCGCATAAAAATCTATCCTCTAACCCTTCTTGTGGCCTGTGTTTCTGAGCAAGGCTCACAGTCCCCAGCCCCGGCCAGTACTTGCCCTGGTCCTGTTCCTCCAGCCACCCCATCCCAGAGGCTGTCCCAGACAGACATGCCAAGTGGGGCCTCCGTCAGCCCCAGCCCCTGCCCTGCTGGAGTTGTCCATTACTCCAGAAACTGGCAGGGTGTTGAGCATCGCTGAGACCCCATGCAGACAAGGACTGTGTGACATGGAGACTGACCCCCCGTTTCCTTCTCTCACTTTGAACCCACACCTGTCCGCTGGAGATCTTCCTGCTTTTCCCATCCCCCCCCCCCGTGTCACCAGGGGACCACCATGGCCAGAGGACACTTCCCTGTGGGTCTCTCCCCATCCCAGCAACTGGGAAGGGATAACTTAGCCCCTCAGTGTTATGGAAAACCTAACCCACACAGAGGGCAGAGGGTGTACCCATGGCCTGCAGGCCAGTTCCTGACACCTTCATGGGAAGTCTGAGAAGGAAACCAAACTCCTAAGAGCACACATCTAGGGTCACTTCAGACCCTAGCACTGAGGGCCCAGCCATGTGACCTTGGGGAAAGTTACCCAGTTTCTCTGAGCCTGGAGGTCTTCCTTGGAAAATGGAGACCAGCAGGAGCAGGGAGACTGGGTCAGCCCAGAGGTTTGGTAAGGACAGTGGCTGGCGATGATGGGCGCCCCCTACTGGCCAGACTCCTTGCCAGCACTTGACAATCATGACCTCATTAGCCCCCAAGTGTCCCATGCAGAGCCACCTGCCTAGGGTCACACAGGCCTGGAATTCACCCTTTAGAGTCACACTCGGGGCTCAGTCCTTAAGGGGCCAGGGGGTCTGAGGCCAGAACAAGTCCCATCATGGCAGCCCCTGGCACAGGGCCTTAGCTGGTCCTGATTGGCTAAGGTGATGATTTAACAGGGCAGGTCACCATGTGGCATCGGCTCCAGAGCACTCTCCCAGAAAGGGTGAGTCCATGTGGAGAAAGAAACAGGAATTCAGAGGTAGTGGTCAATGTCCAGGTGGACCAGGAGTCTGGGAGGAAAGGTCTTGGAGACATAGACAAGGAAGTGTGGTCCAGAGCCATATAGATGGCATGTGACTGTGGGCACCAGTGTGATAGTGTGTCACGTGCACACACCCACCAGAACACATCCACCATAAGGGGTGACAACAACAAGCTCCTGTCATTTGCTGGCCACCCAGACTGTCATGACAGCTAAGTGCAATGGTCACCCTGGAGGCTCACGTGGGCCCAGGAGCAAAGCTGAGCCTCTGCTTCTGCTGCCTCTGAATGTCTGGCAACAGGTCTGCCCCAGAGTCAAACCCAAAGGGCATGGCCCTTGAGGAAAACACCCAGTGATGAGCTGACCCCACGAGTTGCCACCCTTTCCTCACAGGGCTCCACACCTGCTCCACGTGCAGGTTTTCCCACCTGCCCACTCAGCCTGTGTCATCATTCTGGGAATCACAGAGTCCCCATCTGTGGGCACATGTGTCCATACATGCAGCATCCCACCAGGTGCCCCCTTTTCAGCCAAGGAGGACGGGAGTGGCCCATGGCCAGGAGCTCACACCATTGGGGAGCATCTGCGTCCCAGGCTTCAGGGACAGCCCCTGGCAAGCACACAGCCTGGAGACAATAACCTGTGAGAGCAGATGCTAGTCTACGACATGCAACTCGTGGACCAGGAGCCTTTCTGTGGCATTGCATCTGCAAAGGATGAATGAGCCAGGCTTGGTGATTACAGACCCCCTTCAGCACCCCTCTAAATGACCCAGCAGGCTCTTCAGGGTTACAGATCCTTGTCCCCAAGCTCCCCATGCCCAGGCTTCAGCAGACACAGAGGTCAGGGAAGGGTAAGTGGCTCTCACCAGCAGGTGGAGGCACAGGAACCAGGGTTCAGATCCCTCGGGCATAATAACTAGAGAGTGGAGGTGCAGAGAGGGAGGGAGGGGGTGTCAGTGAGACCTGGGGCCAGCCACCCACACCTTGCCAGGCCTTCCACAGGTAGGTCTCCACCTTCAGCCCCCATGAGATCAGGACCAGGTCTGGACCAGGGCCAGGTTCTGAGTTTGGTTGTTTGTTTCTGTATGCATATATCTGCATATATGCACATGTGTGTATGGGAACATGCACGTAGAGGTCAGAGGACAACCTCGGTGTCATTTTGTCATTCCTTGGGTGTCATCTACCTTTTGGTGGTGGTTGGGGGAGGGATTGAGGCAGGGTCTCACTCTAGATGACTTGGAACTCACTCTGCAGCCCAGGCTGGCCTGGAACTCATGGTGATCCTCCTACCTCAAGCCTTCCTAGTGCTGGGATTACAGTCGTGAGCCACCCAGCTCAGCTCTATTCACCTTTGATGAGGCGAGATGTATGATTGGCCTAAAACTAGCCAATTAGGTTAGACTGGCTGGCTAGCGAGCCAAAGGACCCTCATGTCTCTGCTTCCCCAGCTCTAGGATTACAAGCACAAGGCACTGTGCCTGACTTTTTACATGGATTCTGGGGTTAGAACTCAGGTTCTTATGCTTTACTGGCTGAGACGTCTCCCAACCCCCAGGAGCTGAGTGTGTGCGCATATTTGTAGGTTTGAGGACAAGCATACATGTGCCACACCATGTGGTGGTCAGAGGACAACTTCAGGTGGATGCTGGTCCTTCTTGGCCTTCTACCTTTTAGGGGCAGGATCTCTCACTGTTCACCACTGTGTTCACCAAGCTGGCAGGCCCATAAGCTCTCAGGAATTCTCCTGTCTCTTCCTCCCATCTTGCTTTGCAGTAGGCACATTGGCATTGAAGGAGCACATGCTACTGTATCTGGCTTTATGTGGGTGCTGGGGAATCTGAACTCAGGTTACACCGAAAGTGCTTTATCCACTGAGCCATCTCCCCAGCCCCAGGCTCTGATTTTTAAAGAGTAGTCAGGAGCCTGCACTGAGAAGGGTCTACCAGGCCATAGACCTAGAGGAGACAGGGAGGAAACTGAGCTCTGGGAGGGGGGCACCAATGGCACAGTCCAGGCTCAGCCAGCAGCAGAGAGGGGCAGATGGGAGAGGTTTGCAGAGTACCTGTACCATGGTCAGGATGCTGGTGTTTCTTCAGGGTGGCCAGGAAATTTGGGCGGGCTTGGGAGTGATCTTTGCAGAACCTTGACTGAGTGGGGATGACCCAGTAGGACGAGGGCAGAAGCCTGGAGCCTGCTTCTGGAGGCAGTTGCGTAATGAAGTCCGGGTAGATCTGCAGTCTCTGGACATCTTTAGAGACTGACGCAAACCTTGTGAGGCGAGGGGAAGAGAGGTCTAACCTTCCCCCATGGTTTGGGGCTCAAAACATTCTAAAGGACAGTGTTGGCACCCGTGACATGGACAGGTTGGAGGTGATGGGTGTTGTGTTTTGTGAGGTGCAGTTGCAATGGAGAGAAGAGGTGGACTGGGTGACCCGGGCCCAGGGTGAGAGGCGCTCTGACTGGAGAGGTCCACAGGGGGCCACAGCCTCAGCCCAGCCCAGTCAGTGCAGGCCCCTGATGCTGTCCTGAGTGGCCTCTTGCCTCCAGTTTCTCTCACACTGTCAGAAAAGACCTTTCTCCCTTGAACAGAGGGCGAGCCCACAGAGCTCTGCTTGCTAATGAGGAATAATGAGAGAGCAGAGGCTGCTGAGCCAGTTACAGGATAGCTGTCCCGCTCATGGTGGCCGAGGCCTCGCCTGCTCTGGCTCCCTCGCCGCCATGCCACTTCTTCAGAGGAATTGCTGCTCTCTGCTCTTTCCTTCCGCTGCAGGAGCTCATTTGAATATGAGAATGCAGATTTTTCTTTTTTTGTTCTTTGCCCCCCCCCCCCCCCATCCCGTGACATTCTGAGCCAGCTCTGGGTGCATCCTGATTAGCTCAGGGCCCGAATGTGATAAAAATGGTGACTGAGGCCACTGATTTGGGGAACAAAAGCTGGGTCTGACTTTATCTTTGGGGACCAAGCAGAATTGGGTCCAAGGCCCAGGCGGCAGCAAGGAGACAGGGCATGAGATAAAGTTGGTGTCATCTGACTGAAAGTGACAGAAACCAACTCAAGGAAGTCTTAAAGACAAGGCACGTTTGTTGTTCCCCAGGATTGAAACCATCCAGGGGAGACGAGCTTTACACATTGCTGTGTCCAGGCTCTCAAAGGACAGCTTCCTCTTCCCAGCTCTCTCCAGCCTTTCCCTGTGTTTGCTTCCTTCTCTGTAATGTCCCCTAAGATCTTTTCCTGTAGCTCCTGTCCCCTCCTCCCTGCCCGTGGAGAGGGAGATGCCTAAAGAAGCCAAGAGCCCTCCACATTGATCTGGCTTTGGCAGTCACCGTGGCTGGCCCAGTGATGATGTGGGCCCTTGTCATTGGAACCCACACTGGCCGTGGAGTCCAGAGGAGTTCTCTGGGGAGGCTGGGAGCAGGCAAAGCTGCATTTTCCCCTGAAGCTGCCCTGGAGTCCCTGTTCTACGAAGTAGCTTGTACCTAAGGCACAGGGTCCCCCAGAAGCCCATGTGATGTCCAGTAGGGACATGGCTTGACCAGAGCAGGGTCCAGGGAGCAGCTGCACCTGCAAATGGCCAACTGCCTCTCTGAGTACCTGTGTCTCCACTGCCCACAGGACAGAGTGGCCATGGGGTGAGCAAGAACATGAGGGAGAAGGCTAACCAATGTCCACTGCTGAGTTCTGGTCTGGGGGGTGCTAGATCTGTCCACAGAGGGCAGAGGCTGAAGGTTCTTTAGTCTGGAGGAAGGACACCCACTCCACAGACCACACTGGAGCTCATGTGTGAACAGGATGGGTGGCAAGTACCTTCAGCCATGTGGCCAAAGCCCTGCCACCCACATAGGCACCCTCAGGGTGAGAGAAGAAACTGAGACAGGAAGCCAGAGAGAAGTGATGAATGGCCCTCTCCGCCATCCCTCTGGGTCCCCCAGGTGGGATGCAGGCTGGTGTGGGGCTCTCAGGAGGTTGGTCAATGGTGTGAGATCACTACCAGAATCCCCCCCACCACATCTTAAGAATGTTTGGCGGGCCTTTCACGGCTGTGACATGGAAAGGACCACGTGCCAGGCCTGGGGCCTTGGAACCAGAGCTTGCTCCAAGCAGCTCTAGATGGGAAACATCAGGCCGTGGGGCTTTGTTGGGCCTGGTCAGAGGGAGGGACAGGCTGCTGTGTGGAGGGTCCAGCCCTGAGGAGAGAGAGGCACAGCCTCTCATGCTCTGCCATACTCTGCCCTAAAGAAGAACCCTCTTCCACAGCCTGGTTGTCACCCACCTCCAGCCCCTCCTGCCCTTGGCCTGGCTCCTGACAGGGCGTCTGAGCCATTCCTTCAGCTGAAGTCTTGGCCTATCACCCACCATGGCTGACCACCTGCCTTGAGAGGCCTCTGCTCCTCTCCTGGGGACTCTGTCTCCCGCGTCCCCTGTCTCTCAGTGCTGCCATCGCAGGCCATTCCAGCCTGTTACTTGGCACATGTGGGTTCCGCCTTCTCTGCTGCCTGCTGGGGCTCCCTACAGAGAATAGCTGGGACAGCACCGGTGACACCACCATGACTGGGCATGGTGACCCTTGTCCCTTTTGCTGGTGGTTCAAGTCTGGGTGTCAGACTTTGAAGAGCCCTCTTCCTCCCCTTGGGCAGCTGAGATCATAGGGAAGGCCAGGCATGCTCTGCCCACCCTGCCAAGCCCTGAGTGAGGTAGTTTACTACCCTGGCAATCTGTTGGGCAGGAGAGTATCCCACCAAGTCGGACCCTTGTGGGGCAGGTGCCCACTTCCTCCAGTGCCATCCTCCGCTCTTCCCAGAGACAGGACCTCAGGCTCAGCCTACCAGCACTCCCACAGAGCTCTGGCTGTGAGGTCCAGGTGGCACACATGCTTCTGTGTACTTGTTACATGGGAATACCTGGACCCCGTGTAGAGACATAGAGCCCCCCCCCCACTGTCTCAGCCTGCAGGAGCATGGTGTGGAGGATGGACACAGATGGCCTCAGGACTGATGGGAGGAAGGACAGCTTCACCCCGTGAGGTGGCTCTGTTACTACTGGTGTCCCCGGGGAATCAGGCAATTCCTTGGGGACACAGCACCTGCCAAGAACTGCTGCACCAATAGCACTCAGGGCTGGGCCCCTGATCCAGTTAGGGGATCAAGTCCCTGCTTCCCTAAGGGAGAAGGATGGGACCTTAAGTAGCTTCCAAGAAGCAGAGTGAGGTGTGGGGGGTGAGAATGTCTGTGGGCACCTCTGTGGGTGTGTTTGAGTGTGTCAGGTGAGATGAGGGCACCAGGAAGAAGTGAGCATGTCTCTCTACCTTGTAGCAACAGATCAGTGTCAGAGAAATGTCCTGTCCCTCCCATCCAGTCCTGAGGAAGAGACAGCACCTGTACAGACAGACCTGGCCCTGGGTCATGGATCCAGTGGGGAGTCTCGGACACTTGCTGACAACGGCCTCACATTCCCACCTGCTTATATGGTATGTACACATATACACAGAGTTTAAACACAGAAGAAAACTAGGGTACAGGCTGTCACCTGGGACCTTCCCAGACCTGTTGGCGACATCAGGGTTAAGGCATAGGTGGCTGGCTGAACTCTGAGCAGGAAGTGGTGCCTCTGTGTTCTTGAGGGGACAGGCTGACTGAAGAGGCACCTTCTCACAGGACCAGCCAAGTGACCTGAACACTTTCCAGTTCTAGCTGGGGCTATGGCAGTTGGTCCTGAGTAAAAAGTTGTAGTGTTGGATCTTGACTGAGGTTGACAGAGCCTGGCTCTTGGAGTCGGTCTTGAGTGACTCACCTGGGTGGTGTTCTGAAGGGTGACCTCAGCCTGGGGTGCCTGATGGGTGAGGTGGCTTCCTCCTCACATGTGGGCCTATTGGTCAGAATCATCTACCAGAGTTTCTTCACTGTGGCTCCTCCAAGCTGATGACCCCAGTCACACACATGCCCCTGTCTGGGGTCAGAAGTTGGGGCAGCCTTCAGGTGGAGGGGATTCACGGCTACTCCTAGATGTGACTAGACTCTGGGCAGAGCCCCACCCAGGTGTTCAGTGCAGAGTGCCCAGCACCCTCCAAAGGCCCTTTCACACATGTCACAAAGCCTTGGGAGATGGAGGCACACAGGAGCCTCAGACACTAAGATCCTCATGAACAAATGGCCGGGCCTGTGGACAGCAGGGGTTTTTCTTGCACACCTACTGAGCGAGGCTGCCCAGGAGCTTGGAAGGCAAGGCTGCATGCACTTCGGCTGAGGAGCTGTGGAAGACCAGGCCAGCTTCGTTACCCAAGTGTGCTCTAGGGAAACCTGGCCCCAAGGACCTCTAAAATCCTGGCTGTGGGCCTCCTCAGTGTCTTGTCTTCTCCTGGCCTGGGTCACCCTGGCAAGATGCCTGGCATGAGGCCCCTTACTGTCCCCTCCATCTCTTCCCCAAACAATCCCAGATTATTCACCTGGCCCATCGCCATACCTGGAGGGGACAAGTCTCTCAGCTGGTTGCCTGCTACTCTGGAGAGGGAGTGCCCATGTGTCTGCTTCCCACCTTGTGCCCTCTGTCCTGTAGGCCTTGCTGGACATGTTTCAGAATGAAAGCCAGGCCTTTATAGCAAGATGCCGAAGAATTTCAAGACAGCAATGGCAGAGCAGTAAATTCCCCTCGGGCCCTGTGCGCCACCCAGCGAGACTCCCAGCCAGGACACAGAGTTACTAAGGGACCGCGTCACCTTCTCCACTGAGAGCCTTGGGTCAGGTGGGAGCATCTGCCCTCTGCTGTGACGGGGGGCACACAGTCTGACCTCCTGTCCCAGGATGGGGTGGGGTGTATGCCCTTCCGAGAAGTGCCCCGAATGCCTGGCTTGCCTCTTACCCATGCTCCCAGCTCCAACTGATGGAGCAAGCTGCTGAGGCCAGAGACGGAGGGTGGGTGACGACGTCCAGGAAGAACCCCTGCCCTTTGTCCCAGACACCCTCCCTGCTCCACCTCCCTGCCCTGCGTGGTTAAACTGCCCCTCCCAGCCCGTGCACAGCTTCCCTGGCACCGAGGCCCAGCCATCGGCACCGGCCAACGCACTTGGCTCCCGGCAGGCTAAATCGAACCCAGCCCAGCTGTCGCTCCTCCACCTCCCTCCTGCCCTGTCGGTCCCCCGCACACGGATGTGCGCACATCCTTCTCGCCCCACGTGGGTCCCTCAGGCTGGATGAGGGGTGCAAGGACTGGGCAACTCTTTTGTCTGTGGGTTCTCTGGGTTTGTGCTCTGTGGGGAGGTCTGGGACAGGGCCAAAATGCAGCAGGTGCTTGGAGGTGCTAAGAGGAGAGGAGGGACCCTGCCATCCATTGGCCAGGGTACAGACGGGATGGGAAGGGGGAACCACAGGCTCACTGGGCACAGAGTGGCAATACAGGCTGTGTGTGGCAGAATCACCAAGAAGCGTCAGCTTAATTTGCCTGGCATCTGTCTGGCCACTGTCCTTGCTTCCATGACAGTATGATGAGCACACACTTGATCACTGTAGGACACTAGAGGTCGCTTCTAGAGTTTTTTGGCCTGGGGGAGACCTGATGCTGCAAACAAGATAGCCTGGTCCACAGTGGGCTTGGGGTCTCCCCTAGGTGGGCAGCACCTATATGTCTCTGTTAGTCCTTGTTTGATTTTAGGATGGCAAGTCATGTAGCCAGAATGTTGTCACAAGTGGCAAGGGCGGTGCACATTTGTACTCTCAGTGCTGGGGAGGCTGAGGAGTGACACCTGAGGTTGTCCTGTTGCCTGCGTGCTCACCTGCACCACACACACACACACACACACACACACACACACACACACACAGTGTCATGGGTGAAGCTCTGATCAGTTAGATATGAACAGTAGGTAGTACCTGGCTCATCCAGGGACAGGTTCTCAAAGGGCACTGACTGGTCTGGTGGGACAACACTCCTGGACCTTCCTTTTCCCCTTCCTCCTTTCTGGTCGGACATGTTCGTGATGACTAGAGTAGCACTCACATGATGGGTGCTGGGACTGGAAGCCATCCCTAGGAGAGAGATACAATAAGTGCATCATACCCTGCCAGCCTGGACAGCTTTGGCTAGTGTCGCATGAGAGACGAGCACATTTCTGTTTAGCTGGAGCCTGTTATTCTGGGCTTTCTCACATATAAAGCTCCAACTGATCCTGAAGGGCAGGCAGCCAAGTTGGCTCAAGTATTTCCTCTACAAGGTAGGAGGCCACTCCAGTGTCTTGCAGAAAACACCCGGGGTCCTCATAAGTACACTGGGCCCTTTGGCAACCAGCACGTCCATTCACTCAGTGTGAAGGGTCATGGCAGCCCTGAAGGGTGGGTGGCTCATGGGCAGGGCAACCATTGGGCAATGTCCCCACGGACTCCTTTTTCTTTTCCAGAAAGAAACACGCGAGAGTGGGCAGCAAGGCCTCAGGCCTTTTGATGGCTCTTCATGGGTGGCCAGGCACTCACTCAGCTCAGTCCTGGGCACAAAGCAAACACTCACTAAATGCCCAGCAGGTAGCATGGAGCCACTCTGGGAGCAGACTGCGTGTTTCTCCTTCCAGCTCTTCCTGAGCCCCACCCCAGCCCTGGCAGGTGGCTCTAGCTTCCTTCCCTGAAGAGGCAGAAATGGGGTGGGGGTGGGGGTGCTGAGAAGATGGGTCACCCCAGGACAGCTCCCTGCAGCAAGGAGGAAGCGGTGGCGTAAAAAGTTTACCGGAAGAACATGGTTTTTCCTGTTTGACTTTTGGGAGAGTTTAATGGGTGTAGCTTGTTTCGTGTCCCAAAGCCATGGGGGAAAAGAGTAAGAAAAAGCCCTTTACGGCTGCTATTGATAACTTGTCTCCTCACGAGGCGGGTTTAACCTAAAAATACGCTCCCTCCCAACAGGGAAGCCAGCACGTCACGTTGCAGAGGAGACTTGAGAGTTGGCTGGGAGAAGCCAGCTGAGACACGTGAGCTGGGCCAGGCCTCTGTGGCCAGACTGCCCACTGGCTGCCCAGCCTGTGTCCCCATGGAATATTCCATGGTGTGCCCGAGAAGAGAGCTGGGCATGTGCTCTGCCTGGGAGCCCAGGAGTGTAGGGCAGGGACAGCCTCAGGCCAGCATCATGGGACCAGGTGGGGCCTTAGTTCCTGGATGCCACACCCTGGTTGGGCCGGTGGGGCTGCCCAGCAAACAGGCCAAGATGAAGAGATAGAACCATAACCCTGGCCAAGAGGGGAGAGTGCAGTGGAGTGAAGGGCCATGGGCAGTGGACGGCCTGGCTCTGGACGAGCTGCCTCTGCTCTCCACAGCTCGTTTTTCTCTCCAGATCAGAGAACACGATTCTATATTCTGCTTTGTTCCTGTGGAAAGATAGGAGACAGGATCACTGGGCATGTCCACCAGGCCAGCTGTGGTCAAGGGAGGCCCGTATGTGGCTCCTGGTATTCACAAAGGATGGCCTGTCTATGGGAAGGGGTTAGTCCTCTCCCCTGCCTCGGAGGATTGAGGGAAGATGGGGGGAATTCATTCTGAGAGCCCTTGCCCTCAGTGTTAAGCCACCAGGCCTGGCTTGGCCTTTAGTCCCACCCAAGTTATGCCCCTCGATTAAGGACTTGGGACAGGAAGGGGCAAAGCATTCACACCCTGCCTGGGTGAGCAGCTCTGCTCAGAGACCTCTGCCATATGGAGACTTTCCAGTGTGGCTAGGTCCCAGAGCAGTTCAGGAGGAAGCACATACCCCAAACAGTCCACTGGACCAGCACACCTCAGACAACAACAGCATACACGCTGCAGCTGCCAGGCGCCTTTTGGACATGCAGCCACAGCCCCTCAGGAGGACCGGGACATTGTGTCCAGAGCATGTCCTGGCCAGAGGTCTGGGCAATGCTTGGCTTCCTTGACTGCCATAGGTCTGGGCCTGGCCGGGTTGTTGGCCACACACAGTCCTGGGAGTCACATCGTCGGGTTCAGATCCAGTTTGCGCATCCTTTAGCCCGTAAGACTTTAGTGGGCCTCATGATGTGTCCCCTGAGTGGCTGATGCAAAGGGGGAAACCAGATGGGATGTATCCGTCATGGGGCACTTGAGGTTTATCGTCACCGACATGGCGGGCCACAGGCCACGTGTGCCCTTTCCCACCTCCTTCCATCTCGTTCTTGGGGAATTCTGCCTCTGGAATTGACGTTTCCTCCTAGTAAACACTATTTAGACACCCTGAAGGTGGACCCAAGGAATCCTGTCACTAATGTAAGGAGGCGTACCCAGCACCAGGGATCAGAGTTGGGTGAATGCTGCATCTGTTCAAAGAGATGAGAGAGCTGGGCGTGGAGTCGGGGCATGCCGCTAATCTCAGCAGCAGCAGGAGGAGGCAGGAGGATCTGGAGTTCAGTGTTATTCTTGGCTACATGGTGAATTTGAGGCCAGGGGGATAGAGTCCCCTCCCAGCTCCAGGTAAACCTGAGGTCAGAGTCAGGGTAGACGCAGCCCAGTCCAGCCTGTGTGGTAATTCTGCCTGAGCTTGTGATGGTGTTGATGGTGGTGGTGGGGGGAACCTGGAGCTCAAGGTCAAAGGGCACATGATAAGCTGAGCTTTTCAGGAACATGTTCCTTGCACAGGGACCAGTTTTAGAGATTTAGGTGTGGCAGGCGATGGGTTTTGGAGACCCTGAGCTGGCCCTGGCTGGGGCCCCTAGGAAGCTGCATAGCCTGGTCAGCCTGGCCATCTCCGTGGCAACCAGCCTGTCGTCCTTGTCCTGGATGGGGGGCTGGCAGCCGCACCCTTCCCTAAGCTGGCTGAGTTGCTTTCTTCAGAGGTAACCATGGCAACGCCTTTGTTTCGGAGCCGGCCCGCCTCCCTCGTCTCTCTTCAGGAGCAATGTGCACAGGGGGCTCCTTTCCAGTCTCCACACGTCTCCCCAGTGCCACTGACAACAGGCCACCAGTGAGCCAGACTCTCTGGTTTGGGAGCCAGAGAGGCAGCCAGGAGCCTCCCTGCCACCGAGGCCGGTCCACTCACTCTTCACTTGTAGAGGGCAGGAGGATCTGTGGAGGGAGCGCAGAGACAGCTAAGGCCTACCCCTGTGGGCAGGGTGCTTGCTCTTGGTCATGCTAGCGGTGTCCTGGGTGTGAGGCCCACCTTCCTGGAAGTGGGAAGTCAGTCCTGAGGAGGGAGTGTGGTCCTGGAGCAGGCTGGGCAGGACCTTGGGTATGGGCTGTGGGGTCTTGGGTTAGCAGAAGAGAACAGGTGTTTGCTCAGGTAACTGGAAAGTCTAGATCGGGTTAGGTGCAGCAGCCTACGGGTGACCCAGGAGTATCTGCTCTTGCTTCCTTCTTGCCTTCCTTCCTGTGCACCTCTCTCAGGCAGCCAGACGCCCACCAGCAGCCCCAGGCTTCAATCATTCGCTCACCTCACTCAGCTCTGAGGAGGTCTGGAGGAGAGAAGAGGCATTTGAACCCAGCCCCCTGTGGTCTGATATCCTCCCAGAGTTGAGCCTGCAGGTCACAGCAGGGGCGCAGAGTCTGAGTGGCCACTTGTGTTCATGTTTACTTCAAACCTGACCTACCACCCATACGGGTTCGGGTAGGGGAGTCCTGGCTGCAGAGGAAACTCAGAGAATGAGTCAGCTTGCCCGAGGGTAAAAGCTGCCAACGATGCAGACCACAGGTGTGGCCTGGGAGCTTCTGGGCCTAACCTGAAAGGTGAGACGCGGCCAGGAGGGCTGCTGGAGGGAGAAATTGGCCCCAGGTTTTGGTGAACGATTAGTGGCACGCAAAGGCGGGCGGGGTGGCATTATTCTGCCGCGGTCGAGTCCCAATAACCGTGGGAAACAGCCCTGGGGGGGGGAAGGGTGTCCAGTAGATGAAGATTGAGCTTCGTCGCGCTCCGTCCACGCCCAGCCACCTGACTCACTGTTTGTAAACTACGCTGCCGCGGCCACGCCCCTTCCTCCTTCGCTCACGCCCTCCGAGGGTCAACATCTGCATAACCCCGCCTCTTCCCAGCTCTGATTGGTTGTAAGTCCAGTCAGTCATTCGTGTGGGTGGGTCTTCGGGGGGCGGGAGGACAGGCCGACCCGATGACGTGAGCAACACAGTCCCGCCCCCGGAGCGGCCAGCGGGCCGGGCGCTGATTGGGCTGGCGGCGGCTGACGTGGCGGCGCGGGGCGCGGCGAGTGGCGCCGCCGGCTGTCGGTCCGCCGGGCGCGGGCCGCACTTCCGCCTGGGTGTCAGCGGGTCTCCGGCCGCGGGCGGGGGCGGGGCGGCGCGGTGCTGGCGGCGGTGCGGGGACGGCGTCCGGGTGAGTGGGCCTCGGCTGGGCGGGAACGCGGGCCGAGGAGGACATCGCCGGCCGGCCTGAGCTCCAGGTCGGCGCCGCTGGGCCGCGGCCTCGCCCCGGGGACGGGTGGGCTGGCTCCCGCGGGCGGCGGGCGCGCGGTGCGCGGGGAGGCGGCGGGGGTCCCGGCGTCCCGCCCTCCCGGCCCGTGTGTGCAGCCGAGCCGGGGTGTGCGCCCCTCTGCTGCCCACGAGGTGTCCCGGGCCCGGCAGCGGGGCGGAGGGTCAGGACCGACTTTGGGGTGAGGCCTTCCCACTCATGCCACCGACACCGCTGCCAGCGGCGCCTGTCCAAGTGTCAGTGCCATTGTGGGGTACCCTGGGCTGCGGCAGCACCCACGTCTGCAGAGGGAGGCCCTTCCACCCTTCCTGCCTGCACTTCCCCGTCTGTGACCTGCAGCATCTGTCAGAGAAGTCCTCCGAGCCGCAGTCGGCCTTGGGCTCCCTCGTGCAACAGGTGCTCCCTGTCCCATTGCCAGGGACGGGACCCTCAGTGGGCATATCCTTCGACAGGTGCACCCTGTCCCATTGCCAGGGATGGGGACCCCCAGTGGGCACATCCTTCGACAGGTGCATCCTGTCCCATTGCCAGGGACGGG
>PVHP010019007.1:0-32368 GCA_004024765.1 Zapus hudsonius
TTGCCAGTGTTTGGCACACCTTCCTGCCGCTGTTTGCAGTGCTGTGGCAGAGGTGATGTCCAGCCCTCTGCTCATGCCATCGTTTTCCCTGCCAGAATGGAGTCTCCCCTCGAGTCCGTAAGCCAAATAAACCCATTCCTCTACAAGCCACTTTTGTTTGGGTTCTTTCTGGGCAGCAACTAGAAAGCTGACTGCAACACTTCCTCATCCCCAGGGCTGGCACCTTACCCAGGCCATAGGTTGGTTTAGTGTATCCATATGTACCTGTTAGTTACTTCCATTTTCCATCCCAGAGGATGCCGGTAGCAGTAGTATATATCCAATTTTTTTCTTGTATTAGATACTTTCCCTGCCTCTCTATGATGTCTCTGGGCTTCCGGGCATGAGCTGGTATTGCTGACAATCCTTGAGGCTCCTTAGCTTGTAGATACATTGTTCTAATCTCTGTCACTAGTGCATAGCCTCTGTATGTGAGTTTCTGTGTTCAAATGCTTCTCTGCTTGCAATGACACAGTCATTGGATTGGAGCCTGCCTGCATCCTATATGACTTAATCTTAACTTGATGACATTTGTGGGCTGTAGTTCCCAATAAAGTCATGTTCATAAGCATCAGGGGTTAGAATTAGAGCCTCTCTTTCTGAAGCCAAAATTCACCCCACAGCATTTATGTGGTTGATGGATTTGAAACTTCCCTCATAGCTGCTCTTGAGGGATTCTTGTGTGCCTTTGCTTCTGTGGGACTCACATGTCTCCTTTACTGATGAAATGTAGGTGTGACTTCTCAGGCATGTGCAGGGGCCACAGACCCACTGGAAAGGCGCAAGCAGGTGGTAGTGCAGCTGAGAGGCTTGGGACTCATTCTCTTTTTAATCTCTCTTGTTTTAGATGTGTGTGTGTGTGTGTGTGTGTGTGTGTGTGTGTGTGTGTGTGTGTGTGTTTTATGCCTGTGTGTATACATGTTTGTATATGGGGCACATATCTATTCACATATGTGTGCTTAGACATGGATGCCACAGGTCAATATTGGGTATCTTTCTTAATCACTCTCCACCTTACTTTCTTTTTAATTAAATATCTTTATTATCAATAATTAGATACATTGTATGAGCAAATCTTACGATGGTACCCCCATTTCCCTCCTCTGTGTCCCCAATCCACTTGGGACCCTCCTCCTTGGGCATACTGGATCAGTCCATGGGGCAGGAGGTTAAGTCCCCCAGCCTTTGAGTGTTGTTGCTGAGGGTGGCAATGTCTCTGGATATTCTCTCCCACCATGGCTCTTACATTCTTTCCCCCTCTTCCACTCAGTTCCCTGAGAACCCGTGGTCAACAATTCATCTAATCAAGTTATCCAGCGAGACCTGGGGATCTTCCTGCCAGTGCTTCCCCAGGGCTGGGGAAATATGTCACCACACCTGGCACCTGGTTTTCTACTTCCCTCCTTCCAACTCCCTGGACTTGCCCACTCTACTGTTTGAGATCGTTCTGTGTCCTATCATCAGTAGAGCCTGTCCCTCCTTGCCAGCATCCCCATTGCCCAAGGAAGGGGTCCTTCCATAAACTGGACAACAACATTTCTTCAATCACAGTCCTAGGGAACCTTTCCCAGGGTTTCCTTGCCTTGACCATGCCAGACATGACCATGCCTCCCCACTGCTAAGACTGGTGAGCGTCATCACTTCTTACAGGGCTTACTTACCCTGAGCCTTGCTCATGGGTCTTCAGATGCTTCCTTGCCCATCCAAAGTGACCTCTCTACATTGCACATTTATGTCACTGATGTGCAATGTGTGAGTGCCACCAGGACAGGTTACTGGTCATTTATCCCTCATGGCGGGCACACTGAGGGCACTCAATGGGCATCTGATGTATACATGCAAAACCATTCTCTATTTCTTACTGCTGTTTGGGGGAAGACAGGCAAAGGTCTTCACAGCTCTTTTCTTCCAGACATTTACCCCATACCCCTGAGCAAAAGCCAGCTGAAATAGTTATGCTCAGTCTCTGAGGACTTTCACATGCTGTTCCTTTGTCTTGGAATGTCCTTCTCTACCACAGCTCAGTGTGAGCACTTCATCTGCAGGGGGGTCAACTCTATAAACCATCCCACACTACGGTATACACACCTGCTCTACAGCTGCCTGCTGGAATCTCAAAGACTATAATCTCTTTGAAAGTAAGGTCTGTGTCTAGTTTCAGTTTTAAGATCACTGTGGATAGGAGGAAACCTGTTTGTTGATGCTCTTTTGAGATCAACTAGTGTGTGTGTGTGTGTGTGTGTGTGTGTGTGTGTGTGTGTGTGTGTGGCTGTGTCTCTGTGCTGTGCATGCATGTTCACATGTGTGTGCATGTGGAGGGCAGAGGTTAATGTCAGGTGTTTTTACCAATGGCTCACCACCTTACTTTTTAATATAAGATCTCACACTGAACCTAGGGTTAATCATTTGGTTACAATAGTTAACCAGCAAGACCTAGGGATCCTCCTTTCTCTCTCCCCAGCACTGCCGTGCCCACACTTTACATGGATTCCTCATGCCTGGATAGCAAACACTTCACTCATCCCATCCCCAAATAGTTCTTTAAAGTGTGCAAAATGACAGAGATGTCCCAAATCACACTTGTAACATCCACTTTGTAAGAGAAGAACCAGAGATTTTTGCAGATTAGGTGACCTCACCAAGGACACACGGTTAGAATGGAATTGATGAAGCAAGTGTCCCCAGGATCCTCTTATGGAAGCACACACACATTCACCCAGAATAGCAGATGCTTAAATGGGGACAGCCCCCATAGAGCCACAGGGACCTCCAGATCAGGCCTGGCTTCTGGCCATACCCTTGGGATACCATAGCATCAAGGACTGCAGCCCCTGCCATCACTGGTTCCCTGGAGACTTCTACTCTAATTGCTTTTTTCAAGTGCTGTGTTGGTAGTCCTACAATTGGGGGACATAGTGTTTATAGCAACTGCTAATGACAGGGCTACTGAAAAAGACTGTCTCTATTTTTGGAGTTAGGCTTCAGCCTAAAAGAAATTAAAATAAACATTGAGTGTTTTTTAAAAGAAAAACATGTAGAAAGAAATCAATTTCATCTCAAAATTTTTTCCTTCCTTGTGAGGGTGGAGTGTGGCTTTTTTTTGAGATTGGCGGTGAAGAGGCCCACAATTAAGACTGAGCCAAGCATGGACTCTTGTTTCTATGGGAAGTCACCTCTCTTTGTTTCTTCTGGTTGAAAGGATGGCTGGGGTCAGTCCTGGCCTGGCTAAAGCTTTTCCCTTCCTCTAAATCTGACCGGTTTCCATTAGCTGTGTAGTCAGCCTTGACCTGGCAAGATGGTTGAGTGTTTCTGAGTCATGTAGTAGGAGTGGACTTCCGAATCGTGCCTCAATTGCTCAGTTTTTCCTGAGTTCCAGTAAATTCTCAGAAAATGCTGTTACTAATGATAACAATGGTAGAATGTGTGTAATACCTACCATTGAATTGTCTTCCTGGTACCTTGCTGAGCACTTCTGAAGGACTGTCTGCTTCTGCAAAAGTTGCTCTTGTGCTCACACTTCAGGAGAGCATACAGCTCCTATCTGTATTTTCACTAAGTCCCATTGACTTTTCATTTGTTTGTATGGTTTGGCAATTTTTTCAATATTGTTTATTTTTACAAGGAAAAAGAGAGAGGTAGAGAAAGAGAAGAGAAGAGAAGAAAGATAGTGGGGAGAGAGAGAGAGAGACAGAGAGAGAGAAAGAGAGAAATGGTGTGCCAGGGTCTCTAGTCACTGCACGCAAACTCCAGATGCATGCATCATTTTGTGCATCTGGTTTTACATAGGTGCTGGGGGATCAAACCTGAGTCCTTACACTGAACCATCTCTCTAGCACTAGCTTGACAATTTTTAAAGGTGCCACATGTTTCTTTATCCCCTCCCTTGCTTGCTCCCCATTCTTAGAAAAACGTGCCTTAGGTAGCAACTGTTCCATCAGACAAGTTCCTGGAAGGGGTGACAGATGGATAGATTTTAAACCATTCTGGACCTAACAGTGGCCAAGCCTGGCTGACCCACAACTGATCCCTAGACCTCAATGTAATAAATAAGGCTCTGTGTCCACCTTTAATATTTGGGGTGGTTTGTTTCTTCAGCAAAGGAGGGCTGATACATCTTAAAAGAGTAACCTTAGATAACTCTCCTAGACAATATGATCATCTCCCCATTGTACCTACGGTCCTCTTCTTCTAGTATGCTGCCAAGATTTGACTTTCTATAATCCTCAGCCTGGGGTGCTGACAGCCTTGGTGCTCATCAATGGGCCTTTGTGAACAACTTCACTTTCTCAGGGTAAAAATGGAGGGTATGCTGCTGGAGATACTCTGGAGTCATGAGGGAGCTCTGTTTTCTAAGTTCATGCTGGTTTCTGCAAGGGCTGAGAGCACTCCTGCACATTACAGAGAAGACCTGGCTTTTGAAGGGTTCATCTGTGGAATTGTTGGATCAGCCTTCCTCGGGATCTCACAGGTCCAAGAAGACCATAGTCCTAGGATCTTGGGGTTCAGCCTTCATGAAGTCTTCTTAGGTCTTACTTTGAAACTACTTGTCTGTATGAAGCTAAGATTCTTGTGCCCCTGTGACTGAATGGGAGGCTGATTCAGGGTCTAGTTGTCAGCCAGGATTCCTGAACTTTCCCTGGACCCGTCAAAAGGAACTCCCTATGCAATTCCTGCTGCCACTAAGATTATTTCATGCTTATGTTTTCCTATCACCTGGCCAAGGCCTGGATTTCCATTCCCATTCAAACCCCTAGCTCTGCTTATCCTCAGTTCTGGACTATAGAGTGCTTGGAGTTCAGGGGTCCGATGTGCAAGGAAGAGATGCTGTTTCCTATGAAGTGTCTGTTGATAAGCCAGCCCAAAGGTTCTCCTTAGAAGCCTGTAGCCTCCAATGGTGGAGAGGGCAGTTGATGGAGCAGCTGCAAACACATTAGATTGATTGCAAAGAAACAATGGAAGTGAGAGTTCAAAATGCCTCCTGGAAGGCAGGCAGCCCCTGGCTCTGGCAAGGTGCTAATGAGCTCCCTAGCCAGCTGCAGCTGACCGGCATCCTCCCAGAGAAAGACCTGGGGCCCAGACATCAAGAAGGGCACCCGCCAGAGCAGCCATGGAGGGGTGAATGCAGAGAGGTTTTCTGGGCTCCTACCAGCTCCACATTCCAAGTCTTTTGTTTCTTTTTCCTTTTATCTTCACAAGGAGATGCAAAGAGCCAGCATGCTCTGGGAATTCCTCCTGCTATCCTGTTCTGATCTGTTTGCTTGTCTAAATGAATCTGTCTTTCAGAAGAAAGTGAACCTGCTGCCCTGAAGGGACAAAACCCCAAGGTTTTGCTTATTCCTCCTCATCGCCCCCTCCCAGCATTCTGAGGCTGAGTCAAAACTTCCATGGGGATGTTAAGATGCACATATTATCCGGAGGACAGGCGATTCAGCTTCGTATCTTGGGAGAGAGTTTCTTGAAAGTGCCTGTGTGCCAGCATGTTGAATAGGCCTTTCACTTCTGCCTAAGGTGGCATCATTGTGTTTCAGATGCAGAAGCTTCCTGGAGAGATGAGCTCTGCAATGTATTCATGCTAAGAGGCATCCTTGGTGTCTCTTGCAGGCTGGTCTGCTAACATTAGTCTGTAGCACAGATACCAGGAGGGTGTAGACCACAGGGAGGACTCCGGGCCTTTTCCTCTTCATTGAAGCAGGAACATCTGCATTTCTTTTCTCACCTCGCATTATAATTTTCTTACGATTTCAGGATATACTTTGCCAGCACATGGTGAAATTCTAGAGTTATATCATCCCCAAGCATCACGGTGACAGGAATCCCGAGTTTCAATCTTGATTCGGAAGTGCAAGAGACTCCAAGGCTCTACACACCAAACAGCATGATTCTTTACCTTGGATAGTTGCCTGCCATTCTCTGTGTTCTGTGTTCCTTTCCTTTCCTCTCACAGCCATTCATCAACACTCAGCCTCAACATCACCCTCTCTTTCCTGTCTCTGAAGACTCCATCTTTCCCAAGCATATAAAAAAATATTCTCTTTTCTGGGCTCTTCCACACATACCTCTATTTAAATGATGTGTTTCTCATTACATATATGCTCAAATATTTACCAAGTAACTACTATATATTCAGACACTATTGTAAGTACCCAGAGATATGAGGTTGGTTTATAAGCACTGTCTAGTTGAAATTTCTACACTGACAGAAATGTTCTAGACCTGTGGTGTATATTAGTTGTGGCTTGGGAGCAAAATATAGCTATTAAGTGCTTGAGATGTACTTCTGATAAGTGAAGAATGGGATTTTATGCTTTATTGAATTTTTAATTAATTTAACATGTAAATTACTAACTTTAAAATTTAATAACTAACTGAAAGCTTAGTTTAAATAGCCATGCATGAATATAACTACCATATTGGGCTGAACCCTTCTAGCAGAGTAGAAGCACTTTGGCAGAGTTATAGACTAATATGGTATTATAAATTTTGAGAATCAAATAGAGGGATATATGGAAGACTGGCTGGAGTAAGTGGACAAGGAGCTGCCCTGGGACAAAGTGTGAATGAGAAGATGCCAGCCATTGAAAGAACAGGAAAGAGACCCTTTTGGAGAAAGGGACCAGTGAGAAGGAAGCCTTAGTGGTCAAGATGCCTATTAGTATTAAAAAAAAAAGAAAACATGAATGTAGACAGTGTGTCTGGGAAAAGTGGATGAGTCTTAGAGGGAGTAGGGGTCACATTATTCAAACCTTTAGACTAGGAAGAGACAGGGGCTTGCTGGAGTTTCTCAAACCAGGCAGTGAAAGAGACAGAAAGAGTAAGACGTTAGTTAGGTCCATGTCTCCTCCCTGGGAGCTCTGTATTCTGCCACACTATGGTGCCCAAGCAGTGTGGGTTCTCAACAGTATCCACACACGATACTGGGTCTGGTGGTGAGCCTCATCTATATTCCGCTTCCACCGCTGTCTTCAGACTAACTTATTTAGGCCTGCCTAATTTATGAATCTGCTGTACACAGCTAGTGCATGTCAAGTTCGGGGGCCTGCCAGTGGTTGTCTCTTAGAAAGAGAAATACTACCATTTCCTCCAGACCCATCTTTCTTGATCATGCCTGCTTGGTAGTTAAGATTCTAGAAGCATTTAGCACAAGGAGGGATTGCTGTAATGACAAGCGGATCTTTCTGTAACCTCCACTTAATTGGATGAACTGACAGCCTCAGCCAAGACACAAATAAAATTTGGGCAATTAGAGTATGTTGAACTGCGGGTGCCAGACCAATGTGGAAAGCTTGCAGCTGTTTGTGGAACCTTCGAGGCTTCTGGTTGAACAGGGGGCAGACTGATGTGCAGGCCAGGTGGAGATGTTTGCTTCAACTTCTCCTCCTTTCCACCTGCCCCATAAATGAAGTTTTCAGAAAGTTCTTTTTGTTTTGTTTTGTTTTGTTTTTCGAGGTAGGGTCTCACTCTAGCCCGGACTGACCTGGAATTCACTATGAAGTTTCAGGGTGGCCTTGAACTCATGGTGATCCTCCTACCTCTGCCTCCCGAGTGCTGGGATTAAAAGCGTGCGTCACCACGCCTGGCTACAGAAAGTTCTTTGAAATAAAAAGGTGGAAGGCAGGGAGACAATGGTCTGTTGGGAATAAAATATATGACAAGGAGTTGGGTACAAAAGGTTTATTTTTGGGAAAGATCTATGGAGACACACCTCTGAGAACTAAGCAGAATGGACGAGGCAAAAGGAGATGGTTATTCACTTGCTGAGGGCTTGGGAGTCCTGGGGAAGAGCCTGGAATTTGGATGGTTTGTCAGATAACAGCTTAAGGGAGGAAATGTTTATTTTGGTTGTGATTCCAGAGGGTTAAGACTATGAGCAGCCAGTTTCCATTGCTTTGGCTCTGAGGTGATGATGACTGTCATATTTGTCAGAGGGTGGTAGAGTAAGGCTTCTTCCCTCTTGATAGAGAGATAGAGATGGATAGAGATGTATAGATAGCCAAGGCAATTTGATGCATCCCTCAAAGGCAAAAACTCATTGACCCACTTCTGCTAACTAAACCCTACCTCCTAATATTCCAATCATTTATGAAGTCATCCGTGGGATAATCCAGCTATGAAATTGGAAAATTCACCCTTCAATCCTACCTCCAGCTGAGAACAAATCCATCCACATGTAGGCCTCTGTGGGGGTGGGATGCACTTCATACCCAAGATGGTCCTGCAGAATTATCTCAAATTAAAGGCAGAAGACGAGGTCTTTGCGTTCCAGTCATTAACGACATCCTCTCACTCTCAACAAGGCAAGTGCGACCTTGGGTGAAGCTTTAGTCATCTGCAGTTGGCATTCCCAGCATCTAGGGAAGGGGTGTGCATTGTAGCTACAAGATCAGCCGGACCTAGGTACCCAAGGTTCCCTTGGAATCTCTCATCTAAGAAGAGGTATCTGAATGCCTCTGCTTACAGTTCTCTTCCTTCTATCTACCACCTGTTCTGCGTGACACTGAGAAGATCCTTCACCTGCCTAGAGTCTGTGTCCCCTTCCTTCTGCTGCTGCTTACTTGGATGTTGTTGTGGTTTGAATATGAATGTGTGCCCCCCCCATAGCCTGAAGTAGTTTTGATTGGGTGAGTAACTTACGTCTCCAGCAGCTCAGCTGGAGGAGGTGTCACTGGAGGATGGGTCTTGGAGCCCTAAGGTGTATTTGGGGTGGGTCTTGAATCCTGCCCTAAAGTATGAAAAGGGAAGTTTGAGTTCCTAACTGTTCAGTTTGCTGCTTGGTGTTTGCTGGTGTTGGCTTCTCTCTTTCTCACTTCCTCCTCTGTCTTTCTCTGTGCATGCTGGAGTGAGCCATCTTCTTTCATGATGGAACTTCCCCTGGATTCTGTAAGCCTGAAATAAACCCCTTTCTCCCATAAACTGCTTCTGCTCCGGTGTTTGTCCAGCAACTTGAAGGTAACTACATCTGCCTTCTTTATTCTATTGCTTCATTGAAAGCCATGGTCAAATTCACCTGGCTAAGGGTGGGTTGAGCCAATTATCAGCCTAGCAACCAAATATTAGGATCCAGTCATAAGTGTAACACAGATTCTTAAGGCAGAAGGAAGTAGCCATGATGAATTTTTAGTATTTTGGATCTCTTTGGAGGACTTACAGTCCATGCCAAGCCCAAAGGGCAGGATGTTGGTGCTATCCCTCCCCTCTCAGCCAAGGCCCAGACAGCATCCACTCATGCTTCATGCCTTCCTTCTGTCTTCACCGTCCTCACACCCAGTTCTCGTGTTTTCAGCTACAACCAGGAGCTTTACATGGGAGAAGGGGCTGAGAACTGTGTCTTCCCCCTGCCTTCACAGGGGCTCATGGTGGGTGGTGTCTTTCTGTCCTTGCATGTAGTGGGAGCTGACTTGGAAGCCCACACATTCCAGTCCTGATCTTTCCCCATTGTTGGACACACAGCAGGACTCCACAGGCAAATGGAAAAGAAAAGCCTTGATCACTGTTTATTTCCCTTAATTTTCATTGTGCCTCTTTTATTTTTACCCTTGATTACAAGCAACAGAAAAGTTCCCTTTCTGTTTTTCTTTTCTTCCTCTTTGCAGCTGTTGGTTTGAATAGCATCCACTAGACTGACCCCCCTGGTAGGCTCAGAAAAGAGAGAAATTAGCTAAAAGGGAAACAAGAGAAGCATTTTTAGTTCAGGGCGGGGGCCTCGTTTTGCCAAACCTACAGTCTTTTGCCTGGCTCCAAAGCCCTCTTTGAGTGCCAACCCACAGCTTCTGGGGACAAAAGAGATTTTTTGTTATTGTCATTGTTGTTTTCTTTAATTCTTGATTTAAATTTGAAGATAAACTTGATTGTTCTGTGGATGCAGTCAGAGCATTTACAGAGAAGGCCAATCTCCCTGTCAAGTGGTGAGGACCGCTTGTTTTCACATTCTCTGTTTACTCCATCAGTCTTGTATATTTATTCATTCATCAAACACACTTGTATACCTGCTAATTGCCTGCATTTTACCAGTGGCTGGGATGCAAGGGTGAATGAGATAATTCCTCCTTCAATCTCCAAAGTGTTCACCATCTGCTTTTATATAAGTCAATGATTACAAGGAAGGGTGAACATGGCATTTCTAGAATGATCATGGTTAATGCCTGAGTAGGCTGTTAATGTCCCTTCACTCAGTTCTCCATTTTGTCATGGACTGTGGTGGCCTTTGGTAAGTTACACTTTCTGTTGTTGCTGCCTTGTGAATTAGAATATATGAATGGGCCAGGAATTGTAGTGCATGCCTTTAATCCCAGCATTCGGGAAGCCGAGGTAGGAGAATCACTGTGAATTCAAGGCCAGCCTGGAGCTACAGAGTAAGTTCCAGATCAGCCTGGGCTAGAGTGAGTCCCTACCTCAAAAAAACAAATAAACAAACAACAGCAAAAAGAATGTAGGAATGGTAGTTTGGGCTTCATTAGAGCTTTAGGATTAAATGAGATGTATAATGCCTGGTGCATGCAGAGTGTTCTGTGAATAAATGCCAGAGGCTCTCACATCTTTCCTTGGTAAGAGGAGCTTAGTCTGGGGCTCCAAATGCTGTAGTTCAATATTTGACTTTCTCACTAAATAATTTAATCTGTAGCAATTCACCTAACTTCTCCTCCTTTGTAAAATGATAATGAAATTGTATTCTCATGTGAGATAGTGCTACTTGGAGTGTGATCAAGGACCAGCAATCTCAGCAGTGTCTAAAAGTTGTTTGAAATATAAATTCTACTGTCCCACCCAGGCTCATTGTATCTGAAGCTAATGTGGGTTCCTGGAATCTGTTTTAAAAGCCCTCTGGGACATTCCGACACATGCCCAGATTGGAGATGTACTGGGTTAGAGATAAAAGATGACAGTTGTCCAATGCAGAACCTGTCCAAACATCAATGTTCTATAAAAGGTATTTACAGCCGCTATCACAGTAAAAACAAAAATGACTAACAGTGACTAATTCTGCCAAGATGTAGCAGCTTCATTGGAAGGTTCAATTTGAGACATCTCTAGAGAGATGTTTGTGGGTTTTGAGAAGGGAGAGTACTTCTGGGGGGAGATAAGATACAGAAAGAAACACAGTAGTGTTTGGGGGATGTGAAACGTAGTGGCACAAAATTCTAAGTGAAAAGGGCTGATGTCACAAGCATCATGACATCCCAGGGGAGCCAGATTAGGAGAATCTTATTTGACTAGATCAAAGGCTTTCTATCTGATTTTGGAGACCATTAAAGGCTTTTAAATGGAAGAAACAAGACCAAATTTGTGGATAGTGAAACACATCACGAAGGTTTCCATGTGGTAGGAGTGGGCAAGTATAAGTAAGTTCCTTAAGTCTCTAAAGAAACTTTATACTGATAACCACAGCTCCTTGGTAGACCAGTTGTCCTTTCCTGTCTTCCTGTAAATATTCACTGGGTACCTATACATTTCTTGGTGTTTACCCTTTCCTGGTTTCCATCCTCCCTAGAAAGATGATAACATGTGTGTCTTATAGATGGTGTGGTAAGGAAGGGGAATAGCACACGGTATGTACCTCGCATACTACTAATGTAATGTCTGCTAGTTCTCATATGTTAGCAATGCTCTCAGAGAGTCCCAAGGACAATCTTAGCTCTCACAGAGATTCAGAGGTGCCATGTATCAGGAGCACCTATCAAAGAAGATGTGAAAGTGAGTCTGGGGAAGCTTCCCTGCTCCCACGGGAACTTGAAGATTACAGGGTGAAGCGGAAGAAAAGTGAGGAGACAATCCCCAAATCTCTTGAGGGTCCAGACAAAAGAGGCCTCCTTCTGTCCTGGACAGATGTTAAAAGAAGTTAAAAAGGTGGATGCCATGATTGGTGACATCTCCTGGTATTTTTAGGTAAAAAGGGAGGCCTCAGAGGGCATCATTCTGAGAGGGACACTGATATGCAGTCATAGCATTTCTCTTTGCCCTAATTCTCTTAAGATCAGTGTCTGTCACAGTCTCAGCAGGATGTGTGGCACCAATGCCCTGCTCTTCCCCACTCACCCCTCCCTTGAAAACCCCGTTAGTAACAGCTCATCAGTCCCCACCGTAGGGTGATGACAGCTACTAATGTCTTGGTTGAGGGCTGCACGTGTGTATCCTGAAGCTGGAAGACAGAAGGGGGAGAGAGAGAGAGAGATGGTGGAAGAGTGAGGAGCCCTCTGAGTTGCTGTGATGTTGACACAGAGTTCATGTAGCTTTCCTAACATTAGGGAATGAGTTTTGTTACCATTTACATAGATTCAATGAAGCTTCAAAAGGGTAAATGTGTGCCTGGCAGATGGATCTGTCAATAAGTAGGAGCAAGAAAGCAGGGCACTTGAGTTTGGATGTCCAGCATGCACATAAATGCTGGTGGGTGTGGTGGCACCAGCACCGGTGCTCAGAAGGCAGAGACAGGGGAATCCTGTCTAAGTGAGTAAGTGAGCTCTGAGTTCAAGTGAGAAACCCTATCTCAATAAGTAAGGTGAAGAGCAATTGACATTTGATGCCAACCTCTGGTCTCCACACGCACATGTAGATACATGGGTGTAACCTGTACATAAGTGCATCTATATGCTTACACACACACACACACACACACACACACACACACATACACACACAGATCAAAAAATAAAATAAAAAGTAGGGTTGTATGTTGTTTCTGTCACTCGTCTGGCTCAGCTGTTTTGCTGAAGGCATTTGGCCTCAATTGCTGGCTCTTGTCCATTGCTATGTATGTGCTGGTCACACTTCAGCACCAAGACCGAGTGTCTATGATGAGCAGTTTTCAGCCACCCCAGACCTCTAGGATCCTCTAGGATCCGCAGAGAGGGGTATGGGAGACCAAGTGGGGAGGAAGTGCAAAGATAATGGACAGGGTTTTCTACAGAAGCTGCACATAGTGCTGGGTGCTGTCAAGAAGGCCAAGTGGAAGCCTCTGGCACCACACGGACATTGATGTCTCCAGTAAAGCATTGAGACACTCACAGGATTGTGAGTTCCATGGAAATAGAGCAGCAGTCACCAGGTGATTGGGTGTTGTGTGTGTGTGTGTGTGTTATAAAGAGAGAGAGAGAGAGAGAGAGGAGAGAGAGAGAGAGAGAGAGAGAGAGAGAAAATGGGGTCACCAGGGCCTCTTAGCTCTGCAAATGAACTCTAGATGCATATGCCACTTTGTGCATCTGCCTTTACATGGGTGCTGGGGCCATCAGCTTTGCTAGCAAGTACCTTTAACAGCTGAGTCATCTCTCCATCCCCAGATGTCATTCAAATGACCATGAAATGAGTTGGCTTGATGCCTGTGTGGAGTGAAGTGTCTGTGAAACTGAGGGATGGAGGCAAGGCATGTGTGTATACGTGTACATGTGCATACATACTGTGTATGTACAAGTGTACAGACAGCATAGTAGTCGTCTTGGATAAGGCCAGGCCTTTGGCTCTGAAACAGGCTCATGATAGCAGTGACCTAGGAGGATCCCACAGAGGCCACAGCTCCCATGGCCTCTCCCCACCCTTACACCTCAAACTCTGCTGACTGACCCCTTGCCCCACCCTGACTTTTTGTCTTTGCTCTTTAATTACTCTGTACCAATCTGTCCAACTGGAACCCCAAAGGCCAACCTGACTGCTCCCTCCCAACCTCCCACCTCTAAAGTCCTCTGATCACATGATTTTCCAAGTGTTCCCTGTGTGGTCTGGGGGCGTCCATCCACCTGCCCTGTGGAGCTCTGTGTTACATTTACATACTCCTACCGCCCTTCCTGCTGCCCCTCCCTCATCTAATCTCAGCCCCAGCTCCTCTCACACAGTCTTCTCAGATGTCCATTGATTCCTGCCTCATGTCTCCTCTGCTACCTTTGAGATCAATTTTAACTTCAGAGCCCCAACCTCAGCCTTCCACTTTACTGTTGCACTGTTTGCATCAGCCTTGATTTATCCTAAACCTGCAGACTGCAAGTCTTGCTGCTACTCAAACCCTGTTCTCTCCTTGGAGGAGTGCTGCTCTCTTGGACACAACCCTGAGTCCTTTCTACATTTCTTTCATTTGACACTTGTCACAAGCTGTCATCTGCACATTTTCTTGGACATCTCCATGCACAGACAGACTGTGAGCTCAGAACATCAAGGCTGGTGTGAGGATTCAGACGTGCATTTGGCATAGGTGGGTACTGGGGAATAGAACCTGGGTTGTTAGGCTTTGCAGGCAAGAGTCTTAACCACTGAGCTATCTCTCTATCCCCTGTTGTTTGTTTTCATGGGCCAAGCCTGAAGATGATATGTCTCTACTCACCTTTCATTGGCTGAAACTCGGCTGCATTGACTGCATTTACCTGCTGGGTGTGTCAGCACCTGTGTCCCAAAGAAGACAGTCATGGGTCTTTGAACAACACGCCCCTCCTGGCACCAGATATGGTCTATGGTGACAGGAGAGGCTCTTTAGTCACTTGGTTAAATAACTTTAGATATGATGACTAAGAGAGATCAACATAAACCATCAGAAGAGTCAGAGTGATAGAACAATAGCTTATCACTCATTGATGGACTTGGAGTGAGGTGACAGTTGAGAGGGAAAGACCTCTTCGTTTTGGTGTATTCTTTTGTGCAAAACACTATATTTTAGTGTTTTTAACACCAAAAAAGAAAGAATAATGGATAAAAGGGGGTTAAGGAGCTTATACAGGTTCTACAGCTAGTTAGCTGCATGAGGGTATTGCTGAAGCTAGAGCTGAGGACCCCAAAGGACTTGGTTTTCAGAGCTCATCTAGAGTTTCTCTAGAAAAGCCTGAGGAATATGGAGCCCAGAGATATAAGGAAGCCTTGAGGAAGCTTCACCTAAGTTTCTAGCTAAAGCTTTGGGCATTTTTTAACTCAGAATTCTACTTCTCCTTCAGAAAGAATCCAGGGTTTGGCAGCCTCTGCTGTCTCCAGATGTCAACCTCACAAGCCTTCCTGGTCCACTGTTTCCAGTTGCTACAACAAATACCCAAGATGGGTCATTTTTAATGCAGAGAGCTTCATGTGGCTCACAATTGTGGTGATCTGAGAGTATGACAGATTCACAGTAGTTGGCATCATGGTGGGCCCATCTGTTAGAGGGAGAGATCACATGGCAAGACAGAAAGTCAGAGACTGAGGAGGAGCTAGTCTGGTTTATTTATAACAACCTTATTCTTGGGGGAATCAGCTTACTCTTTGAAACAAGCATTCATCTATTCCTAGGACAGTATCCTCAATGACTTATCCATCCTCCACCAAGCACCACCTCTTAAGGGTTTCATCCTCTATTAATAAGGACCAAGCTTCTAACATATGAACCGTTGAGGGGGGTCACACCCAAACTATATCTAAATCATAACATCTAAGAATATGTTCTCTGCTCCCTCCAGAGAGCAAGAGCATTTTGCGTGAACTATATCAGCCTCAAGACCTGTTCTTTCCATCATCCTTGAAGTGAACATGAACCCTACCCGACATCAGCATTTCTCCATCTCCAGCTGGGCCTTGTTCCTTGGTTGGCTGCAATAGATCCAGAGAAGCTCCCAAACACCAGATTCAACAATTCACAGTTGTACTATAAACAGACATGCCTGCACTCTCGTCAAGTGCCAAGTAGTTCCAATCAAAGCTGAGCTAAGAGAAATATGTCATTTGGGTAAAAATTCAAACTATTTTTAAAAAGTAAGATTGGATGTTCCCAAGATGCCCCTTTTTTCCGTGTAAAGAAATTTGCTTCTAAATTGAAAAATTTAAAAATAAGCAAAATATTTTCACAATCACTTTGGTTTTTTAAAAAAAAAGTCAGTCTTAAGTCTGTCTACCATCTGTTTCTATTATATCTGAAACTTTTGTGTTGAGTAGGTGGAAGGTGGGGTGGGAGAGATTCAGAGAGCCATCGAAATTGTTTTAAGTAATTAAAACTGATAAAATTTGTAAGTTTTTACCTAATCCCTGGATGGTTTGATTGGAGTCAGCCAGATGTAAAAATGCCTGCGACAGATTATTCTGTGCCCATCTGACATGCGATTTTGACAAATTATCTTGAAAACAGCTGCTAAGTATGCGATCTGGGGATTTGTAGGTGCAAGAGGCCAATTCCGTACTCAGGAAAGCTTGGCGAAAAGCCAATATAACTTGGGTCATTAGAATAAATTGTGCTTATTCACGATGAAACTACATTTCAATAATGGGAAAGCAAGTGAGACTCCTGGGTACCGTCTCTCTGCAGCCAGGATGCTGTGGCCTGTATGTTGTGGCGGTTGTTGGAGCGCTAGCCAACCTGTCTTTCCCTCAACCCTGCTTTCTTTTCGACGCCTGTATCAAAGCCTCCCCCATATGCTACTTTCCTCAATGAACCTTGATAATTTCCCAAACTATTTGCACATCTGTGATACCCATCTCTCCATATTGTCATGCACTTGTTTGGATAACTGTTATCTATTTTTCCCCACTATTGGCTTTGCCAGAGTCCTGTGATTCTGAACTGATTGTTATATTTTCTTAGAGTCCACATATATAGCATTAGAAGAGTGAGTTTTACTTTCTAGTCATAGTAAGAGCCAAGTATGACATCACACATGTATTATGCATGTAAGCTCATAGTTGGTACATAGAAAACATCCAATGTGTATTATCTCCCTTTTTTCTTAACATTTAGAAGTCATAACTTTCCAACGATAAGAATGATTTCTTTATTTTTATATTTATTTATTTATATGTAAGGGGAAAGGAGAGAGAGAGAGAGAGAGGGAGAGAGAATGTGAATAGGTATACCAAGACCTCTTGCCACTGCAAACAAACTCCAGACACATATGTCACTCTGTGCATATGTATTATGTGAGCCCTGGGGAATTGAACTCCAGTCATCAAGCCCTACAAGCAAGGGCCTTTATCAACCTAGCCATCTCTCCAGGCCCAAGAATGATTTCTTATTCCCATCAGTTACCTGGTGGGTATTTGGTATGTGTCTGTCTAATGTGAGTAAAAGAATGGGAGGTGGTAAATGAAGTTTGTTTTTCTGCAGTGTTTCTAGGACCTGCATTGATGGTCCCAGTCTAAGGATGCTGTCCAGATGCTATGGGTTTACGGTAGAGGTCTTTGGTAGGGTTGACCCTGTTCAGTACATCAGCCACTATTCCAGATATACCTGCCACTATATTCCTGCCTGTGCCATAACATTAGGTGTCCCATCTACCTGTGGTCCTGAGGTCTGTCTTTTCTGCTTCTTCTTTGGGGTCATGACTTCATCTGTCAGATCGTTCATCTTCACCTGGAACTTGCCCCTGAGCCTCCCAACCTGAGAAAGAACACCTACCTTGACTTACAACATGCAGAGATCACTGATGTCTCCAGCTTCTAAATACTTATTACTTGCTCAGTACTTTAAATGCCTCATTATATTTATTTCACATGATACCCTTTAACATAAGCACTAAGTATTTCCTACTATAGAGTTGAAGAAACAGAGGTTTAGAGAAGAGAAATACTGTCTCCAACGACCACAGCTGCAGAGCCATCTGTGCCTTCCAAGCACACTTTTTGAGAAAAATTGAGTTGATTGGTTACAATTTTTCCTTTTGCATCTTGACTGGGCCTCTATAACTGATGTCTCACGATGTCTTCCCTATTCCTACAGCTGCACTTTTCCTCTTTCTGCGTCTTTCTCTTAGATATTGTGTTTCCCCAGTGCCGGATCTCACACCAGCTCTCAGCTAGGCTTTATCCTCTAGGTTCTCCCTGGGATTCATTCCATCCAGTCTTTTTATATTAATTATGACCAGAGATGCTGAGGTCTCCCACGCCTGTCTCTCTTGCTTGGACAATTCCACCAAACTCCCAATTAAACACCTGTCAGAGCTTCTCCAGTGGATCCCCACAGGCAGCTTCCAGGGGAGCAAGTTTTTCCTGAAGTTGTGATTTCCATCGATGACTGCCCCCTTTCCTTTTATCTCTGAAGCCAGAAAGAAATCTGAGATTCATTTTAGATTCCTTCCCCGTCTCTTCTCCACATCTACTCAATCAAAGTGGACCTGCCAATATGACTCCTGGGTATTTGTGCACTGGATCCTTTGCTATTGTTCCTATGATCACTATGCTGACTCACTTCAGCCACCAACTGGATTCTTTCACTGGTTTAGGGGAAGAGTGGTGGTAAACATTTATTTTGAAGTAAAACATGAATGCAGAGAGGGGTGCAATTTATTTTGAATATTCTACTGTAGAAAACACTTAATCAAGACATGGGCTGTAGGTAGCACTTTAAGAACCTTTCTTATACCCCGGCTATAGTATTAATTCTCTTCTCGGTGGTATGGTTACTAAAGTTCTCTTTTCCATGATTCAGTTTTATATAAGTAGAGCCACAAGGTATCTACTCTTTGCTTCATTTCTTTTGAGACTGATTCATGTTGTGTAGGGCAATATTTTATTACTTTATTCTTACATAGTAATGGTATCATGTGAATATAACAAAACATATGCATTTTACTCCTTAAAGACATCTGTCTTCTTTCTTATTTCAGCCACTATGAACCCTGCTGATGTGAATATTCTCTGTGGGTTTTAGGTGATATGTGGACTTCATTTCTCTGGGTATCTAATGGGGAGTAAAAGTATTCTTTGATTCAGATAAATGTTGCCAAATAGTTTTCTGTTAAATGGTTTAGTGTTGGCTGTCTTATACTGTGAGCCAGGCTGACATTAAGCATGAGGTGATAGATAGCTCATTGTGGTTTTGACATGCATTTTTTGGATGACTAATAAGTTGAATCTCTCTCTCTCTCTCTCTCTCTCTCTCTCTCACACACACACACACACACACACACACACACACACACACACACACACCATGGGAGGGAAGAAACGCTGGCACTGAAGATTTAAATGTCCTGTTTGGTAACATGTCTTTTCAAATCTATGTAATTATTTAAGAATTAAATTATGTCTTATTTAGGATATAGGTCTTTTCTGGTTTATTTATCATAAATATCGTTATCTCCTTTTACTTATATAATGATGCCTGTTGAGGAATGAAAGTATTCATTTTGCCCTTGTTTGGTGATATATACCTGTAATCTCAGCACTCTAGAGAGAGAAGAAGGAAGATCCGGAGTTCAAAGCCACGGATAGCTATATAGTGAGCTCAAAGCCATCTTGAGCTACAAGAGACTATGTCTCCAAAACAGTAGCAAGAAGAAAAAGTATTCCTTTCAGTGACATCCAGATTTTATTTTCTTTGCTCTTGTCACAAGAAAGTATCATATTCCTAAAGATCAAAAAACTGTCTTCTGTTATTTCCAAAGATATATTTGACATTTCTGGTGGTTTCCATGTAAGACATCACCTGTTTGAAGAGTTGGTGGCATTCTGGAGGCTTGTGGAAGCCTTAGGAGGTTGAGCTTTGCTGGAAGAGTTATGTCATTGAGGACAGGCTTTGAGGGTTTGTAGCCTGGTCCACTGCTGTTCTCTTTCACTCACTCTCCAGTCTCTCTCTCTCTCTCTCTCTCTCTCTCTCTCTCTCTCTCTCTCTCTCTCTCTCTCTCTCTCTCTCTCTCTCTCTATGTGATAATGTGGCACTGACTTTCTACTCCTATCATACTTTCCTTACCATGATGGACTCTACCCTCTGGAACTGTCATCTGGACATTTAAATCTTCAGTCTGTCAGTCTTCCCTCCCACCGTGTGTGTGTGTGTGTGTGTGTGTGTGTGTGTGTGTGTGTGTGTGTGTTCAACTTATTAGCCATCTAAAAAATGCACGTTAAACCACAATGAGCTATCACTTCATGCTTAAAGTCAGGATGGCTGATCGTGTAAGACTGCCAACACAAACCCATTAAATAGAAATGAATCTTTTCTTTCCATAAGCTACTTACTTTTGGTCAGATATTTTGGTCTAGCAACAAGGAGTAAATTCTGTACACATGTATGCCTCTATAATCTGTTGAAGAGTGATTATTTTTTAATTTTATTTTTTATTATTAATAAGTAGAAACTATGTATGTCTTGTGTACATACAAGTCTTGTGTACATACAATGAGGACCCTCCTCATTGGGATTGCCAGAATGCTCCATGGAGGGCTATGAGTTGTACAAGCAGCAGACTGTTATTTGGGGGTTGAGTGTAAAGGGGGAAAATGCCAAAATGAGGTATTCTATGAGATGAAGTTTAATCTTGGCCATATGGATGTAAACTGACTACACACCACTGTTACAAGTATCATGATCCTCATTTCATTGTATTTAAATCTTTGTAATATGTTAGGTATCTTTACATGTATGGGTGCATTTTGTAGATTCCCTGTTCTTTTCTGATAATCTATTTGGATGGTATTATTTTGATATCTCATTGCCTCATTATGGATTTGTCATAAGTTTTAAAATCAGTGTGTTCTAAGACTCTGCAATAACAAAACAAAGAGGCAGGCATTTCCTAGTTCACATGTCTTCGGGGTACCTAGGGGTCAGCTGATCCCTGCTGGCTTACACAGAATGTCTCTGTCCATAGCTGCGAGTTAGACCAGCTCAGATCCTCCCGTTCTGGGAAGAGCAATTACTGAAATGGAAGAACATTAGGGAAAGAGCAGAGTGTAAAGACACATAACATATTGTATATACACTTCAAAAGTAGATTTTCAAAGCAGTATTTGGTTCACAGTAAACATGATGAAAGGTATTGGGTACTCTATATTGACACACTCTATTTATCAAGTTTGTTTAAAGTGTTTTAGGTCCTTTACATATTCATATACACCGTAGCAACAATATCAGTTTCTATAAAAAGGGAAAAGATTTGGGATTTTGACTCTCTTACTCTGCTCTGTGTGCATACTAGGCTAGCACTCTCTTTGTGTGCATACTAGGCTAGCACTGTCTTACTCTGCTCTCTATGTGTACTAATCTAGGTCTCTATTACTCTGTGCTGCATGCGTACTAGGCTAGCACTCTTACTCTGTGTGCGTACTAGGCCAGCACTCTGACTCTGCTCTGTCTCCAGCTCTACATTCTTTAATGACATTTCTGCCCATCTTTGTTTCTCTTTCTCACATGCCAACTACACGTTAGACCACCTGAAATTGCTCCTAGGTTGAGTCTCTTTATTGTGTGTTATTGTGCACAGGTGTGTGTGCATGAGAGAGAGAGACAGAGACAGAGAGAGAATAGGCTGGAAGATGACCTCAGGTGTTGTGTTCCTCCCCCCCCCCCTTTTTTTTGGAGACAGGGACCTTTCTTTCATTGACCTAGAATTTAACAAATAGACTAGACTGATCAGTCAGAGAGTCCCAGGGACCCGTCTGTATCTGCCTCTCCAGTGCTGAGAGTATATTATCACCTCAGTCCCCTTGACTCTCTTCAGTTTTTCATATTGTTTTTGTTCTTTGATGATCAGATTGGATAATTTCTATTCACCTTGTTTTTAATGTTCAATTACGTTTTTCTCTAGTGAGCTTAAATTGCTACAAACCTCAGAACAAAGTTTTTATTTCAGATATGACACATTGTAGTTATAGAATTGTTTCATTTACTTATTAATTTGCCTTATTTTCCATTCTTCTCCTCTGATCACATGATTGTTTTCCCATCATATACAACCTTCCTTCAAATCCTTCACTCTATCTATAATAGTTACTTTAAAGTTCTCATCTGAGATTCTAACATCTGAATCATCACGGGGGTCTGTTCATTTGACTGTATTTTGCGTATTCTTATTTTATTTCCCATTTCTGCACAAAGAAATGGGACAATATGCTGTAGGCAATCTGAATTATGTCAATTTTCTTTAAAGAGTATTGAATTGTATCCTGGCAGGCAATTAAATGACTTGGCACTTCCTCCTGATGCTGTCAGGATTGTTTTATTTGTTGTTAGGATGGATCTGTTTTGGTTTTGCCTGTCATCTTCATGTGTGGTCCTTACTTTTAGACGTGGTGCCCACAACTGTGACTTGTTCTTTATGGGGTCTCGGCTGGAATCGTCACTAAATGTGGACCAGGACTGCAGTGTCCCAGCACTATAAATCTGGTATTTCTATTCAGCTCACTATCACTCTCTGTTAGAACTGATATTTTTGTTGCATGCATGCAGGCCAGTCATTGTCTAAAGACTGACAGGAAATCCCCATGTGTACTCTCTGGTACCCTGCTTTACAAATCCCAGTCACTAAAGCATCCTTAGACTCCAAGTCTGTTTCCTTGGTGGAGCAGGACCACCAGGCTCTGCTTGGGTGCCACCTTCCTGAGTCGGATCTGTAAAATACTCCCAGGCAGAAAGTCAAAACAAACACGACACTGTGACCCCTGAGATTTCCTTTCTATTAATGATCAAAATCCTATGCTGAAAAAAAAAATCAGGCTGGAGAGATGGCTCAGCAGGTAAGGCACTTAACTCCAGTGCCTAAGGCCCTGGGTTCAATTCCCCAGGACCCACATAAGCCAGACCCACAAGGTGGTGGCCCTGGTATTCTCTCTCTCTCTCTCTCTCTCTCTCTCTCTCTCTCTCTCTCTCTCTCTCTCTCCCCTCTTTTTCTCTCTGCTTGAAAATGAGTAAATAAAATATTTTTAAAAATCACATATTTTGTAGCATTTTGAAAGTTTTGGCAGGTGGTCAAGGGTGGTGGTGCCAGTCGCTCAATCATGACCAGGTGTGCAGAAGTCCTTTTCTTTGGATAAGGAAGATTGAAAGCACTATTTTCCCTGTTTTTGTTGATTTACTGTGAAGTCTATCAGGGCAAGATCGTGTCCTGTGTACAGTTGTATTCCCACCTTGTAGTACAGCACCTGTCACAGAATCCATGGACAAACAGTGTGTGTTGATTTGACCTGTACCCCTTCCCCATCTGGACATTCATTGGTCTACTTAGGTATTCTACATGACGGTTACAGTTTCTGAGAGCTGTTCCAACGTCCCTTCCACAGTGGAATCTTGCTTTTATTCTAGCCCATGAGATTCTTAGAACCCTAGAAAGAGGCAACTGGGAAGAGAGGGGACTTGAAGCAGCTCTTTTTCTGTCATTCTTTTTGAGCTCATTGTGAAGTTGAGACCCTAGAAGGTGACAGCTTGTTAACAGGTGCGTGGGGAAGGAAACCTCTGTGAAGACCTTGGTTATACTTACTCCTTTCTAAGGATCCATGCCTTTACTCTACATTCATTTCTTCAAAGTTGAAACAACCATCTGAGTGTCTTGTGATGTACAGCAATTCTGAAGAGCAGGGGATGACAGAAATTCAAACATGTGGATGAACACTGAGGAGAGAAAAGAAAGAGAGGCTGTCCCTGAGAAACATTTGGGTGCTGGGCTCCAGGAAGAAGCAACTGCACCCCCCCACACACATACACACAAGCTTTAAAACAGGCTTTAGGAAATTTTCTTGATTTTTATTCAACATCTGGCTGGCAGGTGTTAAAAAAATGTAATGTTGCCAGGTGTGCCAGGTACACACCTTTAATCCCAGCACTTGAGAGGCAGAGGTAGGAGGATCACTGTGAGTTTGAGGCCTGGGCTAGAGTGAGATCCAATCTTGAAAAAAAAAAACCAAAGTAATGTTTTTTTTTTTTTTGCTTCAGATAATATATTTATGTATTTAGAATCAAAATGCACACACACAAAATAGTATACACATTTTTTCATTCCGTATCCTAGCCAACGTTTCTCCTCCCTGGAGATTTCTTGTGGTGTTATTTTCTGGTATATATTTCTAGAGATATTACATGTTTAGATTAATCCAGATTTCGTTCTGTTGTTTTTGTTTTCTTAAATTAAGCACATTACACAACTCTTAAGAGTCTTGGTTTTTTTTCCTCTACATGTTTTTTTTTCCTTTTTCAGACATGGAAAGATTCTTGTTTTTCTTTTTCTAAAAGTTTAGACAATTCCACTGTGTAGATGTGAGTTCCTTTATTTAACAGGGTCCTACAGAGGTCCGATTGGATTGCTTGCAGACTTTTTTGATCAGAAATAATATTTCAGTGAATAACTCTGTACAGATATCATTTCACTGTGCAGGCATATCTTTAGCATTATTTCTTAGGTCTGGGTTAGTGGGATATATGCATTTTTGATAGATATTGTTAAATGATTCTCCATAGGGCTGGTTTTGAAGAACATACCCATGAGCAACCTGTGCAAGTTGGTGTCAATCTGACCATTTTATTCTCAATCTAACCTTTTCCATTCCCTTGTGTTGTAGGAAGGGAACCTAAGACTCAGAGCTGTATCCAGGGTCAAGCCACTGGCCTGTTGCTGAGGTGGGCTTGAATTTGTGCATCTCAGCCTGAGTGGTCTGCAGACCCCAGGGTGCCCAGATGTGAACTGTTCCTGGACAAGCTCCTCATCCCACCCTGCATCCTTAACTCATGAGAGCAATGCACACAACCTGGGTATGAGGAGTGGGGTTCTCATTAGAGGCCCGTTTCTAGGCTACTGGGTGATATTTGCTTCTCCTAAAACAAGGGTCAACTGTATAGCTGGCAAACCAAAGATAGGCAGGAAAAAAAAACAACAACAACAAAAATCAAGCCAATATGCAGTCAGGGTACAACCCACAGTTGGAGCCTGTGGGACTTGGAGAAAGGTATTTTTAAAAATTTTTTATTGTCCATAATGAGTTACATTATTTAGTGGGCAAACAATGAGTTGTTATCCCCAATTCCCCAATGCCCCCCTCCCCATCCACAATCAGCTGGATATTCTCCTCTGTGGGTCATCTGGATCAGTCCTTGTGACAGGGGACCATGGATAGCCTAGTATTCAGCCAGGTTCTCCTGGCCCTAGTATGTTGTTACTGAGGGGTGCCATGCCTCTGGATAGTCTCCTCCACCACGGCTCTCACAATCTTTCCTCCCCCTCTTCCTCACAGTTCCCTGAGTCGTGGTGGATGAGTATTAAGGGTGCTTTATTGTTGTGAGTATATTGTCTTGGTGCTTGGGCCATGGGAGGGTCTTCAAGAGGAGCAGAACTATGTCACTGAGCCTCCTTTTCCTAGTGATCGAACTTTTTCTATGAAAATGCCTTCACACTTGGTGTCTCCTCTGTTTCATTAGTGCAGCAGACAAGCGGTTGTGAAGAGGAACTTTTGTCTACGTGGGCACAGTTTCACATTACAGAGACATCAGTAGCACGAGGAGGAGTTTGATAGTGGCTGAAAGTCACCATGGACTTGAGATGCAGGCTACTTAAACTTCAGATTCAGCCCCATCCATAACAGCGATGAGTTTATCTTAGTCTCATTTTTCCCCACTGTGGGAAGGTGATGAGTGACTTTTAACACTGTACTAGCAGAACACACTGGGTAATAAAACAATAGCAAATAGCCCCAAAGCCAGAGTCTGGAAAGGTTTGTTTGTTTGTTTGTTCACATTTCTTTGGCATTGGAAATTGAATCAGGGCTCTCATGCAACATATGGTCTCTTAATCAGAGGCCTAAGATGATGTGACAGCCACTTTCTGGAACTTTCTGGAGACTCCAACAAAGGAAAAGAAAGTTTCATTTTTCAACTTTAAAAATGGGTTATGACCACTCAGGCGTGTCTCTTCAGCGGCGTCCGAATTGGCAGCAACAAGTAGAACTTCATTGCCAACAGTCAAGGTGGGCATCAAACTGCAATCACAGAATGGGCAGCAAGTGCTGCAGATGAACGCTCCCAGGTGGAGCCGTGGAGGGAGCAGGCTGCCTCAGGTCACAGACAGCCTGATTATTCTACTGCCCAGTGTAAACACAGACATGCAGACTTGTGGTTTGCCTTGGTTCCTGAAAGAACCAATATAAAGAGATATTTTTCCTTCGGAGTAGAAACTCTTAGAACCACAGCACTGGGGGTGAAACCAGTCTTGACTTTTATAGTTGTTTAAGTTCCTAAAATGATATGAGAAGATTAAAGACAACTTTAGACCAATAATTCCTGTCACCCAGTCACATTACAAGGTCTTTGGACTTCTCTTGCCATCAGGATGTATAGGGATTTGGCACACATTGCTTCAGAAGAGAGGGCTGTTTTTATTTCACAGAGAAGTCAATGTTACATCGCACGTATTTTATATTTTTCTTTATTAAATTTGATATAACAGTTGATTAAAAGTTTAGGCACTGAGTGTATCTTCCCGTATTGGTTTTCTCATGTGTAGGAAATTGCCACCGACTGGACAGTTTAAAGCAATGCACTAATGATCTCAAAAATCCCATAGGTCAAAAGCCTGGGCTAAGTGTTTGGATTATGACCAGCCTAAGATCAAGGTTTCACCAGACTGAATTTTCATCTTGAAGCCTCAGGGAAAACCTCTGCTTCCAAAGCCCATCCCAATGTCTGGCTAAATTCTATTCCTGGTCTTGGTAGGACTGAAGAGATCAATTCCTTGATGGCTGTCACTGACCACCCTGTTCTTTGTCACCTGACTCCTTTCATCTTCAAGGCCAACATGGGAGCCTCACACTTGAATTAAAACCTCTGAGTTTTCTAATATCCTTCACCATAATGATCCCAGACTTGTAAGGGTTCAGCTGATGAGGTCAGTCTAACTCACTATGATCTTTCTTAGAGCCTGGTGTACCATGTGACATCACCTACAGGAAAGGAATATTACCCTGCAGATCCCCAGGGATCTCCAAGACTTTCATACCAGGGAAGAACAATGCATGCAGGTGGAATCTTGCCAACTCACTACCTTCTGTTGCCACTGTATTAGTTTCCTAGTAGCTGCTGTAATTTACTCACAAAAGTAATGTGATTGCACAACAGGCATTTATCCTCTCACAGTTCTGGAAGAAAGAAGGATGCTAAGGAGTCCTTCCTTTTCTCTCCCTACCTTCTGGCGATTCATGGGCCATCATTGCCATTCCATGATTAGAGGGTGTCATGCTCTAATACCTTATCTTCACATGGCATTCTCTCTCTCTCTCTGTCTGTCTGTCTCTCTGTCTGTCTGTCTCTCTGTCTGGTCTCTCTTTATAAAGACTCAAGCCAAGTTGGGTTAGAACCCAACATGCTCCAATGTGACCCTCCTCTTAACCAATCACACCTGCAGCAATGTACCTCTAAATAAGGTAACTTTCTGAGGCATTGGGGGGTAGGAGTTCCAAGTATCTTTTGTGAGAAATGTAGTTCATTTTATAACAAAATTATATGTGTTCTTAGTCTGCCTTAAATCATTGTTTTCTTCATTATTTTCTTATCATGGAGCTCTGGGAATATGATCCTGAAATAGAAAGATTCATTCCCAATGAGGAAGAAACTGAATTTCTTAAAATGATTAGTCCTGAGTTGGCTGTGTTCATGTTTTTTTTTTCTTTCTCTTTTGCTCATGTTTCATGTTGTATTTCCAGGAAAAATTTGGAGATATTAACAGCCTTTACTAGATAAAGCAACTGTAACGCAGAAAGAGACTTGCTCACATATTCCTATCTAGTGTATTTGTTCATCATGGCCCAGAAGGAAGTAATTTGATGTAGGGAATTGTTTATATGGATGAGCCCACTCAGAAATTGCTAACTTCCAGCTGACACTAGAGTCCTTAGGCTGGATAGTGGAAGATGGATATCAAGTCACAGGTCTAGAAATCCCAGGTTCAGTGGAAGCTCAAGATTGAGATGTGGTACTTTTAAGGGTGGCTCAGTCACTGTAAGACCATGGATGAATGCCTTCTTTCTTTGAGTTCAACTTTTGTCCCTAGCAAATGGAAAGAGTAGACACAATGGTCTTTGAGCTTCCTCCTCCAAGAGGGGAGGTTGTATGATTCACTATTGGGGAAATTAATGAAGCCTGAGTTACCATAGGATGAGAAGAGACGAGAGTATCTACTGGTCCATGAGAACTCTCTTCTGCTGGGCCCACTGAGTATAGCTCTGCAAGCCTTCTTTTAGATTAGAGGTGGAGGAGTGGGTATGTCCCATCTGCCTCTTAGCTTCTATGCACCCTGATCCTGGTAGCAATTTCTTCTCCCACCCATCCCAGTCCTGTATGTATCTCTTCTTTGTCTCTCTCAATCCCTTCTCCTTCCCTTCCTTTTTCTTAATTAACAAGGGAAGTCATTGCATTATGAATATAGTTAAAGAACTGGCATCCAGTGTGAGCTGACTCGAGGCTCAAACAATGCCTCTGCAGAATGTCATTTTCTCCTTCCTTTTCTTCATTTTTATTCTTTCACTTTCCTTCCTCTCTGTTCATTCCCTGGCCCACAGAGTCATACATGGTGGTGGCAGTTCTCTACTCATCCTTGTTCTTCAACGCATGAACTTTTCTAAATGCCACTAAACAGCCCTGGGGTCCTGTGCTCCTTCCTAGGTGATGGGAGTGGGAAGGTATATTTGGTCACCAAAATAAGATCATCCATCAGAGCCCCTCTTGGAACTAGAGGTCGAATCAGTCAGCAACTAGATATGGACGGGCTATAGGGACAAAAGTTGAACTCTTCCATTGTGAAGAAGCACTCATTGCAAAGCTGACACCTGGATTTGATTCCTCAGCACCCACGTAAAGCCAGATGCACAAAGTAGCACACGTGTCTGGAGTTTGCAGTAGCAAGAGGCCCTGCCATGCCCATGTTCTCTCTCACTCTCTCTGTTACTTTTGTTCTATATCTGTCTTGTCTGAAATAAATAATTTCTTTTAAAAAATTGAGAAGGGCTGTTCTCCTCAGGATGTTCTTGAAAGGATCTGTTGTGATGGTTGAAGCCTTAAAATGCAAAAGTTCTGTGATCTAGTCACACGTCTGCTACTGTCTTCCAAAAATAATTTAGCTGCACAGATCCTTCTGTCTCGTAATCTTTGCTCTCCATGTTGCTTGGTAAGAACAGGACATTGTGCTCACCTTTGTAGAGATATGAGTAATCCTACCAATTATAAGGCATAGGGCAGCCATCCTGTGGTGAATGGAAACCCTTTATTCACTGAGACCTCCACACTAGGCTCTTACCTGTCTTTCTCAGCATGAAAGGATCCATGGAGGTTTCAGGGTACAAAATAGAGAAACTGTATTCAGCACTCTGCAAATGGCCCTTCACACCAGCCTCTTAAAGCTCTGCAGCAGGATTCAGGATGCCTTCCTTGCAACCTGGGATGTCTGCCTCTGCTTCACTATTTTTGTCCATCCCTGGAGATATGATTGTGAATTCCGTGCTGGGAAGATGAGGCACATGTCATGTTGGCCCAGTGACCAGTCTCAAAATACTGTTAAGAGTAGCTGTTAGAGCAAGCACATAATAAAAACACCAGTAGTGGAGAGCAAAGGGCACTATATTAAAGTTCAGCCAGACACCCATTGATGGTGGGAGTATCCTTATGTGGGTGGGATGGCTGTGGTCGGTGAGTCAGATGGTGATTGGCAGATGTGGGAGATTTGCAGCTAAGCAAAGGGCTACAAATGAGAGAGAGAGCCTGGGACTATGAAGGATTAGGGTTAGGATTGGGATTAGTTTGACACACACTCCCATCCTCCTTTGACATGGAATAGTTTTGTAGCTTTGGACGGGTCGTTCTGAGCCTTGATGCCCATAAGTATAAAGTGGGAAGGAAAGAAACCATGGTTCTAATTGTCCCTCAGGGCTGTTAGGGTCTCAAGTATGGAAATGTCTGAGTTCTGTTACAGGCTACTGAGTAAGGGCTGGGAAATCAGTGACAGTAGAGATATGATTCTTGTGTCTTTTATCTGGGCCCCTCCAACTCTTGCATTGGATACCACCTTCACCGTTTTCAAAGCTTCTGGTTTTTATAGCACTTGCTCTGCCAAGTTTATATATATATATATATATTTAATATATATGTGTGTATGTATATATAATATATAAACATATCTGTTTATATATAGATAGTAGGGGTTATATAAAGATAGGAGGGGTTCCTTTGGGCTTTATATATACATAAGTGTATATACATATATATATATATACACACACATACAGGTCTCATGTATTCCAGAATGGTCTTCCAATGTAGCCAAACATGACCTTTAACTTCTCCCTCCTTCTCTCAAGTACTGGGATTATATGTGTGCATCACCACATCCAGCTCGTGCAGTGCTGGGTATGGAACTTAGAACCAAGCAAGCACATTCTTCATGTTCTTTGTTGCACAGCTTCTGTCCCTGAATCTACCCTAGACAATCCTAGAAGAAGCTGCAGTTATCCATCTCGAGTCTAAGATTACTTAGTTCATCTGGGTTTTCTAAAACATGGATTCTAAAGACTCCAAGAAAGGCAAGAATCTCTGAGCCTGGCATCTGGACCATGAAAACAGGTCCTCCAGTCCCAAGGCACCATGCCATTTTACAAGTAACACCATAAAACATCCCACACAGCACCTACCCATACAGACTCATCCAACCTTGTGTGGGTTACCAACGCCTTCTGTTCCATCACCAACCTTGTCTCTCTCTAGTTCTGGTTTGGATAATGTACCTTGCAGCTACAGGATTTTCTCCAGAATGAGCAGAAATGACTCACATTATTGCCCTAAAACCCCCATGGAAATGTATTACCACTCTCTCCCTTCCCAGTGTGATAAATCTGATTATAACTTGCAGACGGCCACTTGCGGCTGTGCAGTGGTTTAAAATGCACTGAAAGATTCGTTCTACTAAACTGAAGTTGTCAGGTAGAGAGCCAGAGGGAATTCTTGCTGCAGACACAAGTTGTGTTATGCCTGCTGTAGCCTTGTGGCAGCTTTCAAATTGCTGTTAGGAAATAAATCCATTCATCAGTATGGACCGCCCCCTCCCACCCCCGGCTCTGCCAGACGATGGACTCCTTGGAGGCAGAATGTTCCTCTTAGAGCCTCACCTGTCTTACAGTGTCTGGTATAATATGCCATTGATAATGAATTCTTTTTTGTCTCATTTTAACATTGCATTCTTTAGAAACAAAACAGAATCACAATATGACAGATAGAAATACCCTCAAAGACTATCTTGTCTGGTTCCTGGAAAGGGGTTCGGAGGCTCAGATAGGGACAGTAGCAGTAGGTCACATAGGAAGTCATCAAGAAAGCTGGATAATAACCCTGTCTCCTTACTGCCAGCCTAGGGCTTTGACGCTCCTTTGTGTTTTTCTTGGCTGCTCTTGCTAAGGAAAGATGGGAGGGGTTCCTTTGGGCTTTATTCTCCCATTTTAAAGTCTCTTCTGAGTAATAAGGTCAGCTTGTTTAATAAGTTCAACTTCAAAGTAGGTCAGGGATTTTATTTCTGTGCATGGTCCATTAGCATTCTTAAGTGAGAACACTTTTTTTAACTGAGAAAATATCATCCGTGTGGTTGAGATGCTCCATGTCTGTCTGTTTCCTGAGACACAGCGTATCCTTTCATGTCACACGGCCTGTATGAGGGAGTGTTCTGGCCCTGGGGCTTCTCAGCAGAGACAGATCTGTGGTATAGAGACTAAACTTCCACTGTTGTGATGGGACCCTGGGAGCAACAGTGTGCAGAGCTGAAGCAAGAAGGAAGGTGGCTTGCATGAGCTTCTCAAGTTGATGTTCATATCTGATGAGTTTGGTGTTGGTCAGAAACTTTCAAATGGCTTTTGACTGAAGCACCTCCCTGGATCGTCACTCAATGGCCATACAGGTGGAAAATATCTCAGAGATTTTGATCTCACTGCCGAAGCCAGAAAGGGGGACCAGATTAGGACCAGGTGTGGAGGTCAGTTGGAGCAGAAGAAGGATATGACACCTGAGCTCTGGACTCCTGACAATGATCTCAACTTTATCCTTTTAGGAGTGATCTGTGTTATCTTGTGGACTCACTCCTTTAACAACTGTCTTTACTTTTTTAAACCCTAAAATGATGCTAGAAACAGGATAAAAGAAAAATGGTGCCTATTCAAAATTCCTGTATAAGGCACCATGCTTGGCTCAGTGAGGGGTACAGAGATGATTGACCACCATCCCCACGCTGCAGTAACTCTATTGTCAGGGAAAGACACAGACATGAATGATGACACCCCACAGAATGAAACAGAGCAGCATAGGCTACAAAAGCTTCTAGCAAAATGTTCCACACTTTGTTCTGTGCCCCCTGATTTAAGTTTTTCCCCCATCAATTCTTTTATTTGTTTAATGGTTTGCTTTAAAAAAGACATAGACTTTGGTCATTGCTCTTTTAGATGAGCGCTTATATCACTATAAATTTTCTGCTGTAGTGGAAGGAAGTCTAGTAGTTTTCTATTACAAGTTCAAATACATCTTTGGTTGTTAAAACACTGGATGAATAAATGCTTATTGGTGTGCACTTGACTGAATGCCATGTGCCATGCTTTGGAACAAGTCAGAGAGGCTGGGATGGTGGATCTTAATATTTTTAAATATTTAATTTATTTGCAAGCAGAGAGAAAGAGAGAAACATAA
>PVHP010019008.1:0-32368 GCA_004024765.1 Zapus hudsonius
AAAAAAAACATTGAACAAAGTATGAGTATTAAAATGATGCAAAAATAAAATTAAAAAAAAAGATAAATTCTAATGGAATACCTGTTACAAATGCACGTTGGCAAAACTCACACCATACTTCAAAATTAATTCCAAAGCACACTGGTATGTAGCTTTCATTTTAAAAGGGGACAATGACTTTCCTTTTTGTTCTTTAAAATTTATGTAGCTATTATGGAGTGAAATTAGAGTATGTGAAGTGTAGAAATTGGATTATAACCTGGTGCAATGCACTTCCTTTTCCAGAAAGCCAAATGTCATTTGCATTTGAGCTGATGAGCCTCCTTTAGGATCTTTATAAAGACTTTCCCCCCTTTCTTTCTCTTATAGTCTTCAAATTAAATTTTTGTCATTTAATAAACTCTAGTCATTTTCCTTTTGCACAGACTATGCTATTAGAGTAATCAGCTTCTCTGGGACAAAATCAGGTCATGGATGTAATTCAAAGAGACTTTGGTGTTCAGAAAGAAACACATAGAAGTTCCCTGAAGAAATCACAGTCAGGCATTTGATGATGGTAGCGAAAATCTACATTTGCCTGGATTTGGAAATTAGGAACCATTTGTGACACAGCTAACAGCAATACAAGCATTTATTATTTTATAAAAATCTTCTGAGCATTAAGTGAACTTTATGTCAATATTTACTTTTTTCTGATAGCAATTATTATAGTAAAAATGTATGTCAAGAGAGTTTGGCTTATTATATAGTAGGACTATGGGACGACACTCAGTGACTCTCTGGACCCCTCACAGAGTTCACTTCCTCACCCAACATGAAATATCACATTGTTCCCAGGGAGTCCAAGGTCTTTTTCATGGGTTTGTAGTTATGCTGATAAAGAAAAGAATTAAAAAAACAGACTGAGAAGGAAGCTTGAGAATCATTTTATAGAGTTTGAGAGAAAAACAAGACAGTCAAGTTGTAAATTTTGAAAGCTGCCAGGAGGGGAGAGATGGAGATGCCTTTTGAGTTAGGCTCAGCAATGGCGGTCTGAAAGCAGTAGTAGTGAAAAAGGAGAAGGTCATCAGAGAAAGTTCCAGAGCATCAGGGCAAATATGCTCAAAATTTTCACTAGAATCCAAAGGAGCAAAAGAAAGGAATTATGGGTTTTTTGTTTGTTTGGTGAGTTAGAGCTCAGAAAAACAGTCCAGTTTAGCCTTAAAGATCTGTAATTAACTTTCTAGAGGGAGAGGTTTCTTTGGATTTAAACTATTCCTCCTACCTCCTTAGTGGGACTTTAGGTAAGAATTAGGACCCTGCCTGGGTGATTGACAAGGTCATTTGGATTAACTCTTAAGTGAGGGGATCATATTCTCACGTTTTGAGTCTCCACCCAGGGTGAGGTAAAACTCAAATTCCATTTGGGGGGGGCGCAGGAAAAAGTAGATTTTCCTCAATAAAGCTCTTACATCTCCACTCTCTTCCCTTGACCAGGGAAAGGGGAGGTGGAGCTCAGAGCAGGTCATGACAGAGGAGGGATCCATAATTCATAGCCTTCAAGCCTGCTGATGCCTGTCCACATACCTAGCACCATCACAACGTGTGTCTCCCAAGATGCGGCTTTTATCCACTAATGACTGAGATATGTCCAAGAGAAACAGAACTGGACAGTAATTAAGACAATAGACATTTTACTTAGAGCTGTCACCATGGAGGAGAAAGGCTTTGGTAAAACCATGTTCAACTCCAAATGTAGCCAAGACAGCTAGGGATTTATAGGTGCAGATCTAGGAAGGAGGTGGTGGGTGGGAATCACCAGGGGGTACATCAAGAGTAGTGGGGTTCTGGCTAAAGCTGGCCAAAGATTTAGACACCAGGTGTAGGCAATGAGGAATGTGATCAGACATCAAAGATCACGGAACTGACTTAATGGGATTCTTGCTAAAACTGGGCAGCGCAGGTTTAGGGTAGAGCCTATGGATGAAGCCTTGTTAAGAAGAGAGCGCAGAGAAGTCTGTCTAAAATTTGGTCAAGGAGAGAGCATCAGGCGGCAAATAAGTATGACCCTACAGGCCACTCTAATCCCTTGGTAGAGGTCATCTGGAATGTCTTTGAGATATACTGTCTGGGTTTGGAATCAGTACTGGGTGCCCACGTGGGGCACCTGGAAGGGTCAGTTCACACGCCTCACTGAATGCCACACAGGGTGACCCCTGCTCAAAGATGGGTTCCTCTGGGCTGCATACTTGCGGGGAGACAGGTCCCAGTGTGATGGGTCAGGCAGCTCCATAGACCCCTCCCCTTGAGTGGGAGGTGTCTAGCCAAAGCCCAAACCTAGGTGCTAAAACTGATTGGTCAGGTAGGAACCAATCAGCTGTGTCTCTGACTCACCTGGGGGAACTTAAAAATTAACTCCCTAGGAAAAAGGCTATCTTCCCCACCTGCCACTCCAGCGGAGGGACCTCTGAATCTCCTGGCCTTAGAAAGGTAAGGCCTTCCCCACCCCCACCTAATGGCTGGGGTGAGGGAAGGCTCCAGATTTTTCTCACATGAACCTTTCCTTCTCATGATGGGCGCCCTCTGTTACTTTTTTCTGCTACTGCTTGTTTAGCTAAACAGCATAAGTTCTGTTAAATTCTCCACGTTTTTCTCCCCACACTGGTGGCTGGAGAACTCTGTAACTCCCCATGTTCCCTTAAATAATAAAGTCTCCCACTATACCTTAATATCTGGCTGTCTATGATTTTAATTCTTTAACTTTGTAGACAAGAATTCAGGTACTCCTTAAATTATGGGGTGTATTGGAATTTTTGCTGGGCCTTATCTAAATTCTAACCCCCAGCTCACCCTGCTACACCAGGGCCATCAGGAGTTACTGAGTCTGGCAGTTCCTTGAGAGTTCACATGGCTACAAGCTCCAGGTGGTCTTGGTGCTGCAGCCCCCAGAAGCACATATGAAATGATACTGGGAATGAACTTGACGATATTCAAATCCCCATCAGATAACAATCCAAACCCAGCAACTTCTAGCTGAGAAAGCAGGTGTATTCAGCCAGCCAGAGGTGTTGGGTGGTCAATGATCTGTAAGCCTCACCCATGGTCAGCAAACCAGCCAGCCCTTCCTCACCACAGGGTAGGGATCCACGGAGGAAGTAGAAATCCAGAGTTTTGAGAGGAACATGTACCAATTTCTCTTTAATTGCTTTTTTAAAAAAATAAATATTTAATTTTATTTTATTTAACTAGTTTATATGCAGAGAGATGCAGAGAGAGAGAGGAAGGCAGACAAACACACACACACACACACAGAGAGAGAGAGAGAGAGAGAGAGAGAGAGAGAGAGAGAGAATGGGCACACCAGGGCCTCTAGCCACTGCAAACAGACTCCAGATGCATGCACCACTTTGTGCATCTGGCTTTACATGGGCACTGGGGAATCAAACTCGGGTCATCAGGCTCTTCAGGCAAATGCCTTAACTGTTGAGCCATCTCTCCAGCCTAAAGATAAGTGTTTTAAAATACAGAATTAAATAAAATATGTGCCAGTTTGAAATAGCTGTTTTTGTCACCTGGTCCTCACATGAGGCCAGTTGTTCAAAACTGTAGAACATAGTTATGTGGAAAAGGAGATGGGGTCACAGCTCAGCTCATGACTTCACAAATGAGAATCATCCTGACTGTCCCCTCATAGCTACCTCCTGGGCCTTTTATAATGGGATTTGTCACTTCTTAGTCACAGAAATAACTAGGCCAAGGTCAGGCTGTCTCAGTCAATCCTTTTGCCACATTTATGGATATTTCAAACTTATCTGATTAAAACTTGATGCCTTTTTAAATCTTGGGATATATTTTCAACTTAATGGTCACAGGTAAAAATGTGTATTAAAACATTATTAAAACCTAAAATCAATCTTGCCTTGGATGAATATTGTTGCAGTCACCTTTCTCTGTTGCTGCGCAGAAAGAACCTAAGCAAAAGCGGCTTATGGAGGAAAGGGTTTATTTGGCTTATAGACTCGAGGGGAGACTCCATCCTGGCAGGGAAAATGATGGCATGAGCAGAGGGGTGGACATCACCTCTACCACAGCACTGGAAATAGCAGCAGGAAGGTGTGCCAAACACTGGCAAAGGGAAGCTGGCTTATAACTGCATAAGCCCGCCCCCAACAACACAGCTCCATCGAGGTTGTAAAACCCAAACTGCCATCAGCTGAGGATCAATCAATCAGAACACATTCATTTGTTTGTTGGGGATACCTGGATCAAACCATGACAAATATCTACCACATTTGTTTAATAACTAGATTGAATGCTAGATGTTATTTGATAGGCTAAAGTTCACCAACCCACTGAACTTTCATTATGAAGAGCCTACCATGTTCTACATGTGAGGGTTTAGTGTTTATGTGGGTTTCCTCTCACAGAGTGGAGTGATAGTGATAAAGCTATAATGAGAAGTATAGTGTGGGAAGGAGAGCAGAACAGAGAGGTGATGTTCACACTGAGACCTGAGTGAGGTGACAGGTCCCTGTGAGGAGACCAGATGGAGACAAGCAACATTCTGTAAGGTAGGTTCTATTTGCTGAGAACCGAAGCCAGGCTTCATGCATGATAGGCAGGTACTCTACAAACTGAGCCACACCCCCAGCTCCTCATAGGGTTTCTTAAAAAATATTTCATTTATTTATCATGGGCATAGATAGAGAGGATGAAGAGAGAATGGACGCCCCAGGGCTTCCAGCCACTGCAAACAAATTCCAGACGCATGCGCCATCTTGGTTACATGGTTACTGGGGAGTTGAACCTGGGCGCTTAGGCTTTGCAGTCAAGCACCTTAACTGCCATCTCTCCAGCCCTCTTAGAGGGTTTTTATTTTATTGGTTATTGTTTTGCTTTCTTATGAACCATTGCTATAAATGACCCAGTGCAAGCATGTGCTGAGCTCACACCATTTCAGATCCAACCATCATGGTGAGTTTGGTATGTATTTTCCTGATTGTGTGGGGTTATTTTTTTGTGTGTGTGAGTGTTGTGAATATCAATATTTTGATACTTTACATATTGTCAGGCTTGGGGTTTGAGAGAGAGGAGCAATATAGACAGTTTCCTGGGCCAGAAGAAAATGGCAGGGTCTGATGTGAAAGAGAGATTTAGAACCCTGAGTAAGGGGAGAAAGGATATTTTAAGGGATTCAGAGGATGAGAGAAGGGAATCTACACTGTGAGGGGAGGTATGTATGTGTGGGACTTAGCTTGTTGGGGTGCTGAGCACCCCTCACTCAAGGTGACTCAAGCCTAAGTGATCCAAATGTTGAACTCATTGGGGAAGTAGGGCTTGGGACACCATTTCCACCGAGAGCTTCGGGTAGGGCAATAGGGTTTAGTCAGTTTCCTGAATGGTATGTATGGATTATCTAGTCCCTAGCACAGAAGCAGCTTTCTTGAAATCTAACACATCTATCATTTTTGTTTTTGATTCACCATTTTCCAGGTTGCTTTATGTTGATTAAACTATTAGTTACAGACTGCATTGTTACTCTTTGAATGAAAAAAAAAAAATAGGTGTTGAGGATCAAACCCAGGGCCTAGCAAGCTATCCATCACTGAGGCATATCCCTGATCCCTTATTTTGTGAACTCTACCGTATAGTTTTTATTGACCTTCCTCCTTTCTGTCTGCTGTTATTTCATCTTGATTCTCTTTTTAATTCTCCCTAGTCTCGAATACGGATGCTTCGTTTCTGCTCTGACTGGTCATCTCTAACATTTAACATATAGGTTCTGAAGTGTTTAAAAACAAATGGCATTTTCATTCTATTCTTGAAATTTAGGATATTGAAATCCAATATTCCGCTCACCATTTTACAGGTTGTCTAGTAGTTCAGATTACCTTAATTTAAATGTTAAAAATATTCATTGTCATATTAGTTATCAGTACTGTTTTTAATTTAAATTATCAGTGAATTTATCACTTGCTCTTTCTAAATGTTTCTTGGGACTGTTAAGTGTTCTACTACTTATGTATGGTGTGCATTTGCTATGTGTAAGACTCCTGTCTTTCATCAATTTTGGAAAAAAATCAGTTTTCTCTGTAAAATTGCATTTCTCCATCTTTTGTATTTTTCCAGTGTGAGAATGTTAATATATATAATACACACACATATATATGTGTGTGTCAGTGCTCAGACACACGTATATGCTATAAGTTTGTGTGTGTGTGTTCATTTTTATCCACTGAGTCTCTTACTTTTAACTTCATTTTAACCTTTGTGCAGCTATATTGCCCAGACTAGTTTTTGAATTCACAATTCTTCTGCCTCAACTTCCCTAACAGCTAAGATTACAGATGTGTGCCACCAAACTCAGATTTAAAAAAGAAATTTTGCATCTGTATATATTTGTGGTGTGTGTGCATTTGTGTGTGCCTTTTCAAGGGTGTGTGTGTGTGTGTGTGTGTGTGTGTGTGTGTGTGTGTGCGTGTGCATACACACAAACATACACTGGCATATAGAGGCCAGAAGTTGACCTCAGGCATCTTCTCACTGACTCTCCACCTTATTTACAGAGACAGACTCTCCTTTTTACCAGGATTCACCAGTGCAGCTTGTCAGGCTAGCTAGCTTACCCAGTGTTTCCTGTCTGCACTTCTGGAGTGGAGACCACAGAAGGCCTCCATGGGTGCTGAGGATCTGATCTGTGGTCCTCACACTTGCATTGTAAGTAAGCACTTTATCCACTGAGCAATTTCCTTTTAATTCAATTCTTATACCTATCTACCTGTATTAATTTGCTAGAGTGATTATAACAAAATACCCCAGACTAAGTGACTTTACCAACACAAAATGTTTACTCTTACGGTAGGCACTAGAGGCTTGAAGTCCCAAATCCAGGTGCTGCAGGGTTGATTTCTCCTGGTGTACCTCCTGGATTACTGTGTGCTGGTGCCCCCCCCCACATCCCTGAACCTCCTGGGTGCTGGTATGACACTTCCTTTATAGAGTGGGTTTATATGTCCCCACTGTGCTAGCCAACTTCCTGTTGCTGTGATCAATGTCTGTGATAATCAGTTTTATTTGGGTTCTTGCTTCTTTCAGACTTCATTTAGTTTTGTTTTTTGTTTGTTTGGTTTTTTTCAAGGTAGGGTCTCGCTCTAGCCCAGGCTGACCTGGAATTCATTATGTAGTCTTAGGCTGGCCTTGAACTCACAGCCATCCTCCTACCTTGGTCTCCTGAGTGCTGGGATTAAAGGCATGGCTACCACACCTAGCTCAGCTCTGTTGTTTTGAGCTCATGACGACCCTGTCCATCGTGGCAGGGGTATGTGGCAAGGAAGACTGCTCACCTCATGGTGGCTGGGAAGCAAAGAGAGAGCAAGTGTAAGAGAGTAAGAGTAGAAGGGGCTGGAGCCCCAATAATCCCTTTAAGTGCATACCCCCTTGATCTAACCATGTCCCTCTAAACCCACTGCCTTCCAAGAGTGCCAAGGCGGGCAAGCCTAGCAAATAGTTCAGCCACCCAGGACACTGACTTGAGCAGTAAGCACACCTTTCTCCTAAACAATACACCTAGCAATCTTTTGGAAACCTGGAACCCCCACCTGTACTGAGCTCCACAAAATGAACTAGTCTTCTCCCCTTACTGACCATTCTTCCTGGTCAGCATCCATTCAAAGATATTTTTAGATCTATCCTGAATTGGAACAGCAGGGGTCCACCCCGCCCTAACTGGGTTTGGGCACAGTAAGGCGAACTGTGTTCACTAAGTGAACTTTTTGGGAGAAATCCATATTTGCCATCTTTAGCCTAGGTATAGCTGATAATTTAATCATAAATATATAACTAAAATCAGATGTATCAGGGGAAGGAACATACGAAGTGAATAAAGAAAGCATTGTATAACCCAAGCTTGTCAATCCAACTGGAGGGCCATTCAATCTATGTCCCTAGCAACTGATCCATGATCCATCTGCTCTACAAATCCTATGAGGATAGTGGGAGTCTCGGCTCACTAGGGGTCTTGGTTCCTTTCCACTTTAGTGATCCACTGCCCCTTTGGTAGGGAGTTCACAACTTTGCCATCACTTTGCTCTTAATAAAGTTTCTTTTTACTGCTTAAGTACTTTCTTCAGTTCTTTGATTAAGATAACAAGAACCTGGGCACGAGAGAGAGAGAGAGAGAGACACAGAGAGAGAGACAGAGAGACAGAGAGAGAGACAGAGAGAGAGAGAGAGAGAGAGAGAGAGAGAGAGAGAGAGAGAGAGAACAAGAACCAGTAACAAACCATAGCACCAGTGATTAAACCTTGATCATATGGACCTATAGTGAAAGATTGGAAGCACATTGGATTTCATCTGTTCACACCATTTTCCTTTTAACCTTTTGACTTGTTGTTCCTTCACTGTGCTGGTGGGATGAATTTAAATCCCTGCATGTGTGTGTGGTGCAGAAGTCATGTTCTAAGTGGTCATGAGCAGCTCCTGTCTCTCATCTTCCTTATGAGAAGGCATATTTGGAGGCATCACCCTTCATGACACCTGTCTTTGGCTATGTATGACGCACACAGACAGCTTTCCGCCCTTACATGTCAGGTCCCCTATTTAGATGCCCCCTGGCTTTAGCATCCACTCAGTAAACTCACTTGAAAGTTTCCTCTTTGTTTCTTGATTTTGCGATGAGCTACACAAGACACTTCTGTGTTATTTTCATAATTTATGGTCTAAAAGTTAAAGAAATTGTGTGTGTGTGTGTGTGTGTGTGTGTGTGAGAGAGAGAGAGAGAGAGAGAGAGAGAGAGAGCTTTTCTTGCATCAACTCAGCCAATATTATTTCCCTCCAAAACTTGAAACATAGGATCATCACCAACACCACCCATAATGAGACTTGCTTCATTTGATATAAGGTGCAAAAATCCTGCCACCAACTAAAGATTTGTTAAAGTATTCCTCCTCCTGTCTGATTGGCTGTGCTGATTTTCTCTTCTGTGCTCTGCCTGTGTCACCCCGTGGGAGGGCTTTCCCCTGGGGCTTCCTTTGATGGAGAGAGGGATTTTCATTTTCAATCCATGCTTCAAAGGATCTGTCACTGGGCCAAAGCACAAATTCATTATCTTCCCTACTTAATATGTGCATTTTTCATGGAGAGAGCAATTCAGAATGGCTGGCCTTTAATATGTTCACATCCAGAGCTGAGCGGATCACATTTTGCCCCATATTATCTCGGTTGACCTTCTTCTTCTTTTTTTTTTTTTCTTCTTAATATCCAAAGTTTCTGTTGTCTTGATTTCTGAGCTAGAAAAACGGAGTTGTGGGAGATAATTTAGCCAGCCAAGATAAGTAACAAATGAAGTATACTGGTACCATTTTCTCCAAGGAGGAGGAACTCCACCAGGAGAAAGGCCCAAAATGAAGAATTTTTTTTTATTTCCTCTCTTGCCATAATAGTAGAGTAAGTCTGTGTAGCTCCTCTCACGCGGGGAACCCGTAGTTCTCAGAGAACCCACTGCACAATGGCATGCTTTATTTTGCATACCCTAATAATACCAGAATTCATTGTGGCTGATTTTGATAACAGATACCAGCATTATCATAAGACATGCATTTAACCGTTCTCTGAGGAGCTGTGTGTTATATAATATTTAAATGTTTGGCTATAGCACCTGGAATTTCTAGAATATATATATTTGGCACCAAGTGCTACAAAAATAATAGCAAATGGCTTTGTAGAGACTCAAATACATTTACATTTTTATGTATTATTAGCTTGTACTTTCTTTCATGGAATATTATATATATATTTATCTTCTGAGGTGCACTTGGTATACTGGCATAAAATTTGTAAAATTCCAAAGATTTCCTTGGCTCTGATCTTTGCAATGTAAGTGTTGTGATGCCTTCAAAAAAGCATTCATGTTCTGCTTTCTCAGTCTCTCCCACATCTGCAGGAAGTGACTCCCTGAAATCACATTCCATATTCTAATCATTATTTATTTATCTTTTTTTATTTATTGTTATTTACCAAGTGGAAACTTTGTAGGAAGAAGTCATGTGTTGGTATGACCATTTCCCTCCTCCCTGCCCCCATTCCACTGAGTGCCCTCCTCGATGGGATTGCTGGTGTGCACCATGGGGTTTTGAGCTATGAGGTATGTGAGCAGCAGTTAGTTATTGGGTGGGTGTGGGGGGGCAATGCATCTTGGTATTCCCCCCACCATGACTTTTACAATCTTACCATCCCCTCTTTCGTAAAATTCTCTGAGCCATCGTGAGTGCATTTAAGTCTACTGTAGTGGTGAGCTCTTAGCAGCTTCTGGAATTTTCTTTATTATCTTTTTAAAAAATATTTGTTAATTCATTTTCAAGCAGAGAGAGAGAGAGAGAGAGAGAGAGAGAGAGAGAGAGCGCATCAGGGCCACCACCTTGTGGGTCTGGCTTATGTGGGTACTGGGGAATTGAACCCCGGGCCTTAGGCACTGGAGGCAAGTGCCTTAACCACTGAGCCATCTCTCCAGCCCTCTTTATTATCTTTTGAGATAGGATCTTATGTAGCCAAGGCTGGCCTGAAACTTTGTAGATATCGAAGGCTGAGTTTTAGCTCCTGATCCTCCACTTCCCAAGTGCTGGCTCCTGACTTGGTCTCTGCCCTTTGATCATCTTTGATTGTGGAGTTAATAACAATGGAGCTATTAGTAGTTTCATAGGCAACTTCCCATTTCTTTTTGATGTTCTCAAGGTGCCTCAAGGCCAACTCTGTCTCCTGTTTTCTTACCTCCTCTACAGAGAAGGGAATTGGAAAATACCTCACCCTACATTTGTCTCATGGTTTCAGAAATATATAAGGGATCAAAAATGGAAATTGCAGCTTTTCCTAACATCTGGTAGCAGGGGTCTTGAAAGAAATAGAAAGAAGAAAATGGAACATAAACAATATAAATTGACAGTTAACCCCCCAGGGTTCAGAAACCTTCAGAGTTTCATCCCTGAGGTTTTGAAAAAAGAGGAAGCCTGCACTCTAGAGGTTTTTGCCCCTGGGATTTCATGTACAAAGATGCCTTGGATGCTACTGCAGGGCTTGCTGTTTCACAGTTAGGGCTGATCTGCTTTCAGCCAGATCTAAACTTAGCATCTTTAGATCTTGAAGTCACCCCTCCTGCCACCCTAGAGAATTCTAATCTTATCAAGGCTTAAACTTCACCCAAACACCACTTGCTACAGGGAGAAAGGAAATAGATGACGCTTTTACAAATTCCTACTTGGAGTCGGGTGACCAGTAATATTTGTCCATTTGATGCCCTGCAGATGGTTTCTGGGTTGAGAGGACCATTAGAGATTCAGCCTTACTTTGGTTATGGAAAAGTAAATCTCTGCATGTTTGTGTGTGTATACGTGTGGGAATGAAGCATAAGAATGAATTATGGGAGAGCTGTGGGAATACTTACGGACCTTACAGATAAGTTTTCTGAGAATATTTCTGTGAGATGCTTTCCCCCCCTCAAAGTTTCTGTCTTATAACTTGCCCTGATGTTACTGTTACAACCAAGTTCTCAGGTTTCTTAAAATAATGTAGTTTCCATCTTAGTTTATCTTTGCCCTGAACAATACAGGTGACAGATGACCAATATTGAACAGAGATGTTAAGAAATGCTGACTGAACTTAAGCCATACTCTTTGCCCTACTTTCTTGGTGACCTGGTTTGTGCATTTAACCTAAAACAATGTGTGCTTGTGTGAGACCATATTAACTACCATTAAAAGCAATAGGCATTAAAAGTAATGAATTGCCCATAAAATGTGGAAAGCAACAACAGATGGGTTTAGAGTGATAGTGTAGGTGAATGGTGTGTGTGTGTGTGTGTGTGTGTGTGTGTGTGTGTGTGTGTGTGTACATGTGCATGTGCACCCACGTGTGTGCTCTGGCATCCACAAAGTTCACTAGTTCTGCCCCAAGTTCCTTCATTTGAGCAAATGTTCAAGGCATTTTTTTTAGAGCCAAAGTTCTTGTTCCTTATTTATGTAATACTGATTCTTCACTCACATGTGACCTGTATTTTGCCCATGTGATATTAATCGATCACATAGTGCTTTTTTTTTTCTGTTCAATAAAAACACCAATGTCTGCTTGTCAACAGCAGTTGGAACACAAGACGCTGCAGCAGCCTCAGAAGCAGTGAGCCTCAGGGTTCGCTTTTGGTTTAAATGAATCCAGGACTTAATTTTCCTTCTTTCAGCATCTGTTCTATAAAGCAGGAGGCTCACTCTTGGGTAAATGAATCTAAGAGTTTGTTACTATAATCCCAGGACTGTGACCCGGTTGGGTAGTGTATGTGTGCACATGTGTTTTGTTTTACTCCTTAGTGTATGTGTGCACTGGTTGTGCACATGTGTTTTGTTTTACTCCTTAACTCCTCTGGGCTTCAATTTCATTGTCATAATTCTTTTCATATCTGATCTCAGGAAAGAAAATTGAGACACCTGAATTTTCCCCCATATTTTTTATCTTACTGTGCCTTTCCTTCCTAGTATAATTGTCCCTTGGTATCTATAAAGGATTGGTTCTAGGATCTTCCGTCTACTATGAAGTATACAACTCTCCACAAGATCAAATCTCCTATATAAAACGCTGTAGTATTTGTATAGAACTTACATATAGACTTCCATATGCTTCTAAATCATTTTGAGAGAGGTCATAATACTCAATACAATGCAAATTCTATTTAAATTTGTTATAATATTTGTTATTGTTTAGAGAATAGTGACAGGAAAAAAAGACTGGGCATGTTCTGTGTAGGTATGACTCTTCTTTCAAATATTTTTGTATGTGTATTTGTGTGTGATGTACACTCATTTATATGTGTTCATATGAGTATGGGACTGTGGAGGTATGCTGAGTGCCTTATTCAGTTGCTGTCTGCTTTATTCTTTGAGAGTAAGTCTCTTGCTGGACCTGGAGCTCACTGATTGGATATACATTATGTAGCCAATGAGTCCCGTGGAGTCTCTGTCTCCTCACCCCAGCTTTGCAATCATGGGAGTGCACCACCACAATCAACACTTACCTGGGTTCTGGGGGTTTGAACTCAGGTCCTCATGCTTGCACAGCCAACACTTTACCCATTAAGCCATCCCCCTAGCCCTCAAATATTTGGTATGTGTTTACTTGCACCCATGGATATGGACATCTAGCTAGTGATTGTAAGCATATGACATATTTAGAGAAAAAATAGCAAGAGTATAATATTACTGAGAGGATCACCCTTTTAATCCCTCAGAGATAACATCACACACACACACACACACACACACACACACACACACACATCTTAAGCTTCATACACAGCAAGAAAAATAATCTCTTGAAGGAAAATGAAGAAACCACCAAAAAGCAATATTTTGGGCTTTGCCCAAGATAAAATAATACAGAGAGATTCATTTTGAAGGTATGATTTTCACACTGCATAATATGGAAAAATGACCAATTCAGAAATGGATCTTATTTTTAGGAAATTAAGCACAATCCTTGAGGATCAGTAGCTGGCTCAAGTCTTCTACTAAATATTTGTTTTGTGAATTTGCCACACTCCACATCCACTCTGTCCCTCTCACTCTACTCACAGCAGAACACACAGGGCAGATTTCAAGCACAGAGTGGCTGTGTCCAGCTACAGGTCAGCAAGAATTTTAAGACCTATAAAGCATGGCCTCTCTGATCTATAACCAGAGAGCTTAGTCTTGCCTATTTCAGATACTATTGATTAGCCAAGCAATGCCTCAGTGATTAATCAAGGAACAATTACTCATGAGACACCTTTAATTTGTTTTTCATTCCCTGGGACCGAGTAGAGCATTCTTTATTTCTCCTTCTGAACTCACACTATTATGGCTGGAGACGTACACTGTTTAATATGTATTAGACATGAAGCCATGAGTTAGCTGTGCAAATCAATATTATTAATATTGTTAATGTTGCAGAAATAAAACTTTCTTATAGGTCACAGAGAAAGAGGATCTATAAAGATAAAAATTATTTAGAAGACTACAATACAAAAGATGATATACTGAACTGAAGGGGAAGGCACATGCGTTTTTGATTAAAGAAAAGTACAAATATATTGAGGCAAGATTTGTACAATGTGGTGGTAAAACAGAGTGGAAAAGGCCACTTATGAAAAATGAGATTACAGAAAGAAAGGGCCATCTTCTACCCTCGTATCTCCACATATTTCCACACAGTCTAAACTTCCCTCATTTTTTGTCACTTATCACTATGTTTATTCATTGAGTTGCCAATATTTTATTCAATCACCCAATACATATTTATAGAGGGCCTGTCTTGTGCTAATACTATGCTAGTCCATGGTGGATGATCTTACAAGAGGAGATTTTTGTTGTCAAATAAACTTGAATTAAGGCTGATCGACCTCTGCTAATGTCCAACTGAGCAAATTACATGTAGAATTCATGGGGTCTACATCCATGGATTCAATTAATCATGGATCAAAAGTAGCTTTTCAATGCTTGCATCTGTACTAAATATGTTTTTCTTAACATTATTCCTTAAACAATAAAGTATCATAACTATTTACATAACATTTACATTGCACTGGATATTATTTTATGAGTCATCTAGAGGAGATTTCAAGTAAACAGAAGGATTTTATGAAAAAGACATTTCATAAAAGGGACCCAATATCTATGAATTTTAGTTCCTGTGATGGTTAAGTTTTATTGTCAACTTGACCTTTCAAGTAATCTTGGATAGGTCTCTGAGGATGTTTACAGGAAGGCAGCCTCTCAGTAGGGGGCAGAATATAAGGAAGCTCAAATAAGCTAGAACTAAACATCCTTTCCTGTATGGGCAGTGCAGGAAGGAAATTCCAGAGACTCAGGAAGCCATTAAATCTGGGATAGGGTTGTAAGATGCCACCCTAAGCTTATATAAAGGAGAAGAAATTCTCTTTGGCTCTCCTGCCTGTTTGCTGTTGGGTGTGTGGCGTTGGTGATGGGTTTTTCTCTCTGCTTGGACCTGTGAAAGAGGACCAGCCTCTTTCACTTTTATGGGACTTCCCCTGGATCTGTAGCTTGAATAAATTGTTTCCTCCCATAAACTGTACCTGGTTTGGAGATTCATCCCAGTGGCGTGTGGCTGACTGCGACAGTTCCCATGTGGGTACTAAGTGGAGAGTACCCACAGAGACAGAGGGAAGACCATATGTAATTTCTCAAAACATCAATTAAATAAGATCTTCTTTGCTGATGACAAAATTCTACCAGCTTGCCTTCTTCCTCCTTATCAATATTCATTTTCAGAATCAGTCCTCCCTTTTCCATAAAGTTTGGGATCTGTTCAAATGAGGACTGTTGAACATTTGGAGTCACACAGTGGGCAGTTCTCTTCTGGATTCTGGGCCTCCCTGAGTCTCATCTATCCTACACCAGGCTGCTGAACTCTTCCTTTGATTCCATAAATTTACACACATCTGGACTCCTGCACATGCAATATTTATTTTGGTAGTTAAGTTAACCAGCATCAGAATCTGTTGCCAGTAGGTTCAGATCTCATTAAAGTCAAATAAACTGGGTTGGAGAGATGATAGCTTAGGGATTAATGGGCTTGCCTGCAAAACCCAACAACCCAGGTTCAATTTCCCAGGTCCCACATAAAGCCAGGTACACAAAGTGATGCATGCACTTGGAGTTCATTTTCATTGGCTGAATGTGCCCATGCTCACTCGTGCTTCTCTCTCTCTCTCTGCTATCTGCTTGCAAATAAATAAAAAATATTATTTTAAAATCAAATAAGCTATACCAAATAGGAAATTTAGCAATTAGGAAACCACATCATGGGAATACTTAGTAAAATTAGCTGTTATCATCCTTTTGCTTGTTAAGGCTGCTGTGTCCTTCCTGTTCCTACAGTATAGTGAGTGATATGGGAAGGTAAGGGAGGACATATGTGATCTGTAATTGTTGGACACATAAGAAGGGACTCACCTAGACTAGGGACAGGAGGATCAGAGCTATAGTTCAGTGTGAAGGATGATTCACAGATAGACCCAGAGAGACTACAAAGACTGAGAGGAGACAAGAAAAGATATTTTAACCAAGAAATTCATGTACCTACAGATTTAGAAGGAAAGAAAATGAAGCATTCTAATGGAATGGAAATGGATTAGTTAACAGTGTCAAAATACACAGAACTTCCAGGCTGGAGAGAGTCTTCATCGGTTAAAGCATTTGCCTGCAAAGCCTAATGACCTGAGCTTACTTCCCCAGTACCAAAGTGGCATGTGCATCTGGAATTCATTTGCAGTAGCTGGAGGCCCTGGTGAGCCATTCTCTCTGTCTCTCTGTCTCTCTCCCCTTATAAATTATATATACATATCTTCCAAACTAGGCTAAGAAGTTTCAACAAGGAAGAATTATAGACTGGTTACAGTGACAGGATGTGGAAGACAGAATGCTTCCTATTTTGCTTGTATCCAAGCTGTGCAAGCTAGCCATAATCCCATAATGCTGACATTAACATATAGAGGTAGTCAGGCAGACTAGCCAAAATGGTACCATTTAAACAACGAAATCAAACATTTATAGGGTGAAATTAATTATAGGAGAGATCACCTCCTGTCTTTTTATAAAAAAATTGTAAAAATGCAATCTTCTATAATAAATGCTGTAGTGTAATTGGCTAGACTCTTTAACCCTATAACTCAAACAGTTATATACCTTAGAAAGTAATTTTGATCTCTTTAAATATTTAGAAACATAGTGAGGCACTTTATTAAAGTGACAATGAGGAGAAAATGATGTGTAATTATAATCTTTACAAATCAGACCCCCTTGGCTGGCTTCCTCCATGGCCACAGGAAAGTAAACATCCCATGACCTCGTCCTAATCACTCCAACAAGAGGGATTTCAAGGCAGCATATAATAATCTTTCATGTACACATGACTGCATGGTTTCCCTTCTTTCCAAGGCCTCATGCCAAACGCTGTTTAAACTTATTATATCACAACCAAAGTTCAAAGGTGGGGGGGTCTTCCTTGTTTCTCCATGGACACTCTCGGGATAATTAGTTGAAAGCAGTCAAGATTGGAAACCACTTGGAGAGAATATGCATATAGATTCAAGTAGCATGAATAGAACTGGATTTGAGAAGTAATTAGAATCTGGACTTAAGGAAACATAGAGATTTACTGGGAAAAATGTGTGGTTTGAATGTAATATGCAACCCCCCATAGGCACATGCGTTTGGATACATGGCTGGGCCCAGAGGTGGTGCTTTGCTGGAGGAAGTGGGTCACTGGGAGCCGAGCTGGAGATTTCTTGGCTCAACCATACTTCTGTCTTCTCTCTGTTTTCTAACTACAGACACAATGTGACCAGCCACCTCAACTTCCTCCCCCACCATGATGGACTCTGCCCCTTCTTAAACTAAGTCAAAGTAAATCTTTCTTCTTTAATTTGATTCTTCTTAGGTGGTTGGTCACAGCAATGATAAAAATGACTAATAAAGATTTCAAGGAAAGAGTGTAACGAGGGATCTCATTGAGTTGCTATCTTAAATGAAACTGTGAATGATGGTGACATCCCACGCCTAGGAACACAGTTGGGGAACAACATCACAGGATTATGGTGACGGTGACGGACTTCAGTCTAGACCTGCTGCATCCAAACCCGTGTTAACTACATGCAGATAGCCCAGGGTGTTTTTCTTTTTCCCAGATTTCTTTCTTTCTTTTCCTCTTCCTCTTCCTTCTTTTTTAAAAGTTTTTTATTGATAGTTTCCAGAATTATAGACAATAAGCTATTATGATTCCCTCCCCAGCCCTGCTTATTTACTCTGTTTTGTTTCAGTGTCATCATCTTTTCCTCCCATTATGTGTAGGTATTATCAGGCACTGTGAGGTCATGAATATCAAGGCCATTTTGTGTCTGGAAGTTTGCATTGTAAGCTGTTCTTCCTTTCCTCTTGCTCTTATGACCTTTCCAGGGCCTCTTCCACAATAGACCCTCAGCCTTGAGAAGTGTGATAGAGATGTCTCAGTGCTGAACACTCCACTGTCATTTCTTCTCAGCACTATGGTGTCTTTTGAGTTATCCCAGTGGTCACTGCCATCTGAAAAAGAGAAGTTTCTTTGGCCAAGAGTGAGAGTAGAATTATTTTATGGGTATGAACATTAAAAGAAAAGTGCTTATAAAACAGTTTGGTGGGATTAATATATGTATTTAGCCAGACAACATCAAACATTACTCTCCTAGGGCTCATTACACCCCTTTTGACTAGGTCTTCAGTACCAGGTATGTATTTCCTCCTGTGGAGTGGGCCTCCAGTTCAATTAGAGAGTGGTTGGTTTTCTACACTATTGCCCCAGTTGGCACATTTAGCCTGGCTGTCCAGTCCTAAGGCTTCCCAGGTCCACTGCTGTTCACCACCGTTGATGAATTCTCTCTCCCATAGGGCTGCAGGCAGCCATAGCTTTTTCCAGCTTTATGTCAGCTGGTTAACAGGGAGGAGGTTTCTAGCTCAGCTCCAGCTTGATTTCTCAGTGACCTGCAGCCCAAGCATATGTGGTTTTCAGCAATAGGGTCTTACCATCTCATTCTGGTGGTAAGCCCCGTTCTTTCTGCCTTTGAATCCCTTCCCTGCCTTGATGAATGTAGTCATGGCCACATGGACCTTTCAGACAAGACTTAACAAAGACTCAGATATTTTGCCAATCAGTTTGAGTATAAGGAGAATGATAATTCACAGCTATCATTGCTATAAGATGAATACTATACTAAATTAGTTTTGTTTGTTGAGAAAATGCCTGAAAAAAAACAGCTTAAGAATGGAATGCTATAGTTTGGTTCATGGCTTCAGAGGTTTCAGTCCATGCTTAGCTAGCTCCATTTCTTTTAAGTCTATGACTAGGCAAGTCATTTGAGACAGATGAGTCTTTCTACAGAAATTCTAGATATATTAATAAGGGAATGTGTATATGGGTCAGACCAAAAATAGAGAAACCACCTTGGGTATTTAAAACAAAGAATTTGAGACAAGGAAAATGGTGTGTCAGTAAAGGAAGAATAAAAAGAAAATCAAACTATAGGAATGGTGATACCATAGATTGACGATGGCAGGAAGCCACCAGCTTCTCTTAGCTGGAGGGGCAGAAAGAGGTGGTGTGACCAGAGTTCAGGACAGTTGAAATGATCAGTGAGAGCTGGAGACACAAAATCTACCAGAAAGCACCAGAAAAAGACAAGGGGTTGGGAGAAAGTTACTCCCTCTCTCTCCTTCCCACACCCATTAATATCCCTAGTGATTCCCAAACTCTCTGTAGGAATCAACCTCCCAGCATACAGAATCATTTAAATTTCAAACTTGGTCTTCCCTGTTACAAATTATATATCAGTAATCACACCCCCACCCTAGAAATGAAGTTTCCCAGGCTCTAATGTTTTGGAGACAGGCTCAGTTTCCTATAATCGCTGTTGTGTCTTCTGGTAGTAATATTACTCCCCTCACTACAAGGTTAGAAAGAAAACATCCTAAAAGTATGCTGTGAAATGTAAAAGAGAGACCAGACCCAGAGCCATCTCTTGGACTCAGGTTACATGCACTAGTGTGAAAAAGACAGAATCATTTGTCATTTGCTTGGTTCACTGATCAAGTTTACCCAAGCTGAAAAGATAAGGCAAGGTTAAACCTTAAGAACGCCGATGACTCCCAAGGATTCAAGAAACAAGAAGGGGTGACTACATGGGCTCAGGAGATATACGGAGTGGTGAAGATGTCGCGTACGATAATATTCTGGAATGGTGGATACAAGATTTTATGTACTCACGACAAATCATAGGATGTACAACATAGTGAATGCCAATATAAAGTCTAAGCATTAATCATAGTTAATACTAATGTATTGATGTAGGTTCATTACTCAAAGGTACCATATTAATGCACGAAATTAATAACAGAGGAAAAGGTACCATATTAATGTACAAAATTAACAATAGAGGAAAGTGTTGGGTAGGTGAGAGTGATGTGTAGCAGCTTTCTGTATATTCTGCTAAAGTTTCCTGTAAACCAGAAGCCACCCTAACACATCAAGTCTGTTAATTAAAAAGCTCTACAATGAGTTCTGCAATTTATCTGCTGCAAGTTGAAAATCTTTCCAGCTACAGAAGATGTATACGGATAATTTGCATGAGAATGAAGAGTGTGTTACATGAGTGCACAGCAATCACGATAAAGGTTTTCATGAGAGAAAGTATTCTTTAAACACTGAAGCATCATGGGAGGGAGAGGGTTGTGATGAGGCATGCTATGTGAGTAGAACCTGCAGAAGTGGTACTGTGGGTGCAACTTCTTGATTGCTATGAAATATAGTTTTTCTGGATATATATGCATTCCTGAACTATAGACATATATATATGTATATATATTCACCTATACATGATAAATCCATTTGTGAGTTATCCTGTGAGAGAATTCATATTCAATTGATTTATGAACTGCTGATAAAAACCTTGAACTTGTTACTACTGACTTACTTGCAAGGATGATTATTAGGTTTTAGCTTTAGTACACTTTGTCTCCTTAAACAATGAAAGTAGTCAGGAATGCCTCCGACCCTGCTCTACCATCCACAGGGAACGCTTGTGAGGGGCAGACCCAAGGAGGGACAAGTGGACATAAACATGCGAACATGAGGCCCTAGCCAAGGATGAGACAATGCTGACATATCCTTTGTGAGTCAAAAGTTTGAAATGCCAGCTACCATTAGATTTCTCTGGAATAAATCATTGATTGGGTCTCAGATTCATTCAAAGCCAGTTCTCAGAGGATTCATTTATATTTCATTCATCACCGCCAGGCTGATGACATACATTATTTATATTTATATTTATTTCATTCATCACCACAGAGCTGATGATATACATTTATTTTCTCACAGTTCTAGAGGCTGAAAGTCCAAGACTGTGGTGAAGGTTTTTCCTGAGGGTTCTCTCCTTGGCTTCCAAGTGGTGTTTTCTTATGAGCCCCCATCTGTGTATGTCTGTGTTCTAAGCGCTTTTTATTATGGTGATAGTCTTATTGCATAATGGTACACTTATCCTGTCTTATTTTAGCTCTGCTATTCCTTTAAAAATTCAAACTACAAAAGGAGTCGCATTTCTAATGGGATTCAGAATGACATATGAATTTTTGAAAAACACTTCTTTCTTTTTTAAAAAATATTTAATTTATTTATTTGAGAGAAATTGAGAGCGAGAAAGAGGCAGATAGAGAGAATGGGCACGCCAGGGCCTCTAGCCACTGTAAGGGAACTCCAGACACATGGGCCACCTTGTGCATCTGGCTTTTACATGGACACCGGGGATATGAACTCAGGTATTTCTGCTTTTCAGGCAAATGCCTTAACCACTAAACCATCTCTAGCCCCTCACATATGCATTTTTGAGGAACACAATCCAGTTCAGAGCAGTCACCGCCTGTGTCTTTCCTGAGACAAATCCTGACCTGCTCTCCTGGTTCCAAAGATGAGGAGACGAGGAGATTCTTCCCTAATTTCTCTTGTTTAATGACAACCACCAAAGTAGTCTCACAGTTAATTTAGGTCCAACACTTAAATGTTGGCCAGACACTAGGTGACACTGGATGCTTAGTGTCCGTATGGCAGATTGAGGCCACCTGACCGAGATGACAGGGGCAGGATGGTGACAGAGTAGCATTGTGCACACTGTGAGCCTCAGCAATGATGAACTGGTTCTTACAGAATCTTGAACTTTTTAAATTCCCCCTTTATTTTGTTTAGTCCAGATTTTTATTGTGGCATGAGGCGTCTCACTTTTGGCCTCTCCATTGACCTTCATCTCTAGTAAGAGATGCTACTCATAACCCTTTGTATAAAGGTCAGATCCAAGCTTGAGTCCCTGGTGCCTCAATGCACCCTAATTCCATAATGTGTGGAGAAAAATTCCAGTTACTCAGAAACTAATTCCAAAGTGCAGCAAGTTTTTTCTAAGACAATTTATGTATGGGTTCATGATAAATAAATACAATTAATGACCTATCTCTAGCACCGAGAATTTTTGCCTTTGATAATTGTTGAAAACTTTTTTCTTCAGAATGATGTCCACCCACATATCAATGATCATACTCTCAGACAAAGTCTTGTCATAAAGCTATTTGATATCCAGAGTCTTTATCTGGCTTGATTGAATGGGAAGGAAGCTAGCCTTTCCAACCGAGCAGCACTAATACCTTCCAGACCATTTCTTCAACTGAAATTAGCTGCTAAGCTCTTTGTTGAGTTTACTACCCTTTAAATTCAGTTTTCTAATCTGTGCAGAGAGAGATTTACAACACGGCACCCACTCAAAACACAGTACTTACAAATCTAAGAAGATTTCTTCTCAGTTCTTCATACTGAAATATGAGTCTCTACCTAACGGGATGCTCGTATTTCTGATTTTATAGTCTCTCTTCAAAGAAGCAGCTTAAATTATTTTGTTTTTACATTAGTTTAGAGAGCTATGGCCTCAAGAGCCTGAATTTAATAAGCTCAAAACTTTAAGCAATAGTCTTCATGCTTATTTTACCAAACTTCACTTGTAGAAATACTGACTAAAAAAGACTTATAACCACTCTTCAATGATCTCAGGAATACAGCATATTATTGTAATTAATATAGAATTTGAAATATAGAAGGCAACCTGGAGAAAGAACTAAAACTGATATTTATGACTTCTCTCATTGCTGGGACGAAATAGCTGAGAAAAAACTTTAATACAGACTGCCCATGGAGGAGGATATCCACCTGATTGGGGATGGGGAAGAGGGACATTGGGGAACTGGGGATAACAACTCATTGTTTGCCCATTAAACTTAACTCATTATGGATAATAATAATAATAATAATAATAAATATATAAAGAATTAAAATTTTAAAAATATAAAAAAAGAAGGAAGGGGTTTATTTTGGTTTAGAGTTCCAGGGAGATCCAGTCTGTCATGATGAGAAAGGCACAGTGGTAGAAGCAGGAGCCAGCTTGTCACATTTCAGCCAGGGAGCGGAGGGCAAACAGGAAGTGAGGCCAGGTTGTAGAACTTCAAGGCTCTCCCCTACTGACCCATTCTCCAGCAAGGCATTCCTTGCATAGTACCACCAGCTGGGGACCTTATTCAAGCTCATGAGCCTAGAGGGGACATCTTACATTCAAACCACAACATCAACTTCTTATTGACAAATTGGAGAACCAAGAGAGAGGGGAACAGGGCTTCTGAGTTTAAAAAACAATTATTGATAGAATCTATTTGTAGAGCAATTTTATGTTTATAGAAAAATTGAGTAAGGAGAACAGAATTCTCATATGTCCCATCATGCCCAGCCCCTCCTTATCTTATTTTTTAAAAATATTATTTATTTATTTATTTGCGAGCAGAGAGAGGCAGAGAGAAGAGAGATAGACAGAGAGAATGGGCACACCAGACCCTCCAGCTGCCGCAAATGAACACCAGATGCATGTGCCACTTTGTACTGGAAAATAGAACTTGGGTTCATTAGGCTTTGCAGGCAAGTGCCTTAACCGCAGAGCCATCTCTCCAGACACCAATCTTTTTTATACAATAAATATCTTGTATTGGTGGTATATTCTTTACAATTAGTGACCCAATGTTGATATGTTATTACTGATAAAGGTCCACAGTTATCATTGAAGCTCGCTTTTTGTTGTTGTTCTACATCCTGTGGGTTTTAAACAAATGCACAATTATATTTATCATCATTATAGCATCATACAGAATAGTTTCACCACCCTTAAAAGCCCATGTTCTATCTCTTCATTTCCTTTGGTGCCCCACCCTGGTCCTTGTATTCTCGTTCTAGTGCTCCTTCTTCCATAGTGTGAAAGAGTTAGAATCAGACAGTCCACAGCCCCTTTGGACTGTTGGTACCACTGTTTCCCTCCTCCCTGCTCCAATTCCACTGAGGGCCCTCCTCAGTTGGGATTGCTGGAATGCTCCATGGAATTTAGAACTGTGAGCTGTGCAAGCCGCAGATGGTTAGTGGTGGTGGTGGGAGCAATGCCTCTGGATTTTCTCCCTGCCACAGCTCTTAGAATCTTTCCGCCCATTCTTCCACAAAGTTCCCTGAGCCAGGGTGGGTGAGTTTTAAGTCTGCCTTAGTGTTGAGCTCTTAGAAGTCTCTGGATTTCTGCTTTGGGATGCTTTTAGTATCTTCAGTGTCTGTCTCCATCACCCTGGTGCAGGTTGTCAGGCTCACTGTGGGAGCAGCATTCTTGCTCATCTCTCCACTTCCTCTGTGGTTTCACCTGGGCCCTAGCTGAGGTGTTAGAGTGGCTGCATCTCCTGCCTGGGAGTCTGCTATCATTTCTGGTCTTGTTGGTAGAATTGGCTTGTCCACGGTTCTTGCTGCCTCCTGAAAAATAAAAACAGATTCTTCAACAGAGAGTGAGATCAGCATAGGTTAACTGAGACAGGCATTATAAATTTGGTGAGATTGTAATGGGTGGAGCCTCTCTTTAGGCTGATGGCTAGTGGAAGCATCTCATTGGAGTCCAGATTTTTGGTCTCCATAGGAATTTGGCTTGGATCCCAGTTCTAGCACGAGTTTTTATCATCAGTTTTGCAAATGATTTTTTGTTTTGCATTTATTGACATGATCTTGTTTTCCTTGTTTGGTTCATTTATAAAATGTAAATGGCCGATTGTTCCTGATAATTTAATCATTCTTGTCTCTCTGAAATAAATCACATTTGCTTTATTATATTATGACTATGTTTTATAATTATATATTGTTTGATTTGTTAATATTGTCTTGACGATTTTAAAATTTCTATCATGTTAGCTATTAGTTCATAGTTTGCCTCCTTTCCTATAATTTTTTTTTCTTACAGTACTGGGGATTGAATCCATGGCTTTTTGGATGCTAGGCAAATGCTTTACCATCAAACTATACCCTCAGCCCTTGTTAGTTATTTGTTTGTTTGTTTGTGTGAAATGGGATTTTACTATGTAGCCCAGGCTGGACAGCACTCACTGTCCTCCTGTTTCTGCCTTCTACATGATGGTATTATAGTCATACACCACTGCTCCTGGCTCTTGTAATGTTTTTGCTAGGATGGTATTGGTTTTGTGGAATGAGGTAGGGAGTATTCAGATTCCATTTTCCAGAAGAAATTGTAGAGAAATTGGGATTTTTTCAATTAAAGTATTTGGTAGAATTCACTAATACAAATGCTTATATTTAGCTTAGAAATCTATTATTCATTCAATTTCTATAATAGACTTAATCTTATACAGATTATCCACTTTTCCTTGTGTGAGTTTCAGTAGGTTGTGTTTCTCAATGAATTCATCCTTCAAATTTGTGGGAATAGAATTGCTCATATTATTCTTTCATTAACCTTTTAATGTCTATGGGATCTGTAGTGATGACCTCCTTTAATTTCTGTTATTAATGTTCTATTATTAATGTGTTTCTTCTCTTCTTTGTTCTTGGGTAAGTTGGTTATACTGTGTTTATTTGTTTATCTATAATAATTTTATTAATCTTTTAAAATAACCAGCTTTTAGTGTTGCTGAGTTTTCTTTATTGACTTTCTATTTTCAATTTCATGGTTTCTTCTCATTTTTATGATTTCTTTCTTGTTTACTTTGGGTTTATTTTTCTCCTTTTCCTACTTTATTAAGTAACTGATTTCACATCGTTGAAAATTTATTTATTTATTATCAAACAGAGAGAGACAGAGGGAGGGAGAGAGAACAGGCCTCTAGCCACTGCAAATGAACTCCAGATGCATGCACCACTTTGTGCTTCTGGCTTTACATGGGCACTAGAGAATCAAACTTGGGTCATTAGGCTTTGCAGGCAAGCGCCTTAACTGCTGAGCTGTCTCTCCAGCCCTCAGATCTTCTCTAGAATATGCATCCAGCACTCTCCCTAAGGCACTACTTTACTATGTACAAATGTTGGTAATTCACATTTGCATTTTTGTTTAGTGCCATTTTGAAAAAAAAATTGTTTTTCAGCCTCTTCTTTGACCCATGTGTTATTTAAAAGTATGTCACTTAAAGCTCTGCATAGTAGCACATGTCTCTAATCCCAGCACTCAGGAGGGAGGCAGAGGTAGGAGGATCACTGGGAGTTGGAGGCCAGCCTGGGACTACAGAGTGAGTTCCAGGTCAGCTTGGGCTGGAGTGAAATTCTATCTCAAAAAAAAAAGTATGTCATTTAATCTCCAGATTAAATTAAATATTTAATATTTTTAATATTCTGTAGTCTTAAATATTTAGTATTCTGGAGTCTTGCCACTGCCTTTCTATCATTGATTTATAGATAAATTATATTGATATAGATAGAATTCTTATTTTAAAATATTTTATTTATTTGAGAGAAAGAGGGAGAGAGAGAGAGAGAGGAGAGAGAGGAGAGAGAGGAGAGAGAGAGGAGAGAGAGAGGGAGGGAGAAAGGGAGGGAGGGAGGGAGGGAAAGAATGGGCACACCAGGGCCTCCAGCTACTGCAAATGAACTCAACACATGCGCCCTCTTGTGCATCTAGTTTATATGGGCACCCGGGAATTGAACTCTGATCCTTCTGTGTTGCAGGCAAACACCTTAACCACTAAGCTATTTCTTCAGCCCAGATAGCATTCTTTTTTTAAAAAGTATTTTTTTATTGTCTATAATGAGTTACATTGTTTAGTGGGCCAACAATGAGCTGTTATCCCCAATTCCTCATTACATGATTTATGATTGCGTAAATTCGTTAAGATCTGTTTCATGGCCCACAATGTGTTCTTGCTTCCTAAACATTCCGAGTGAACTTGAGAAGAATTTGTGTTTTCCTAGCATTAAATGGAGTATTCTATAAATGCCAAATTCATCCAGTTGATTCACAGTACTGCTGGGTTCAGCTGATTTCCTGCCAACTGTTACCTGTCAATTCCTTGTCTGTGGGAATTCGAGACTCAACAGCCATACTGGATACACCGATGCCTCCTTCAATCTTGTCTGCTTTTGTCTCTCATGTCTCGACACTCGCTTACCCGACGCACACCCACTAAGTATATTACATGTTCTTGGAGGATGTAGCTCTTGATCTTTTTATTTGTTGTTTTTTAAGGTGAGGGTCTCACTGTAGCCCAGGCTGACCTGGAACTCATCCTGTAATCCCAATCTGGCCTCCAGCTCACAGCGATCCACCTATTTCTGCCTCCTGAGTGTTAGGATTAAAGGCATATGCCACCATGTCCGGATCCCTTTATCTTTTTACAATGTATATTTATTCCTGTTAATTTTTCTTGTTTGGATTTTGTTGAACTTAGTATATCAGCTCCAGCTTTTATTTATTTATTTATTTTTGGTGGAGATGCCGGGGAGCTTTCTTTTGATTATTGTTTGCATGGTATATCTCTATTTTCTTTTCATCCAAATTATGTGTAATTTGTCTTGACATGTATATGTATATTTGTGAAGTTCCTATAGACATATAGTTGGTCTGGCTTTATTATCCGTTCTGATGGTCTCTTTTCATTGAACTGAAACTTTTGACATTTACAATGGGTATTGATATAGTTGGATTTGTAACTGGTATAGTTGTTACTGTTTATTCTTTATTACAGTAATTTTTTCTTATTTCATTTTGGTTTTGGTTTTAAGGACTTTTTTTTGCTTTCCTTTGCTTCACTTCATATTTTCATCCATTCCGATTTTAATTGGGCCTCTTCCCTGATTGCATTCATTTCTCTCTTAGAATGCCTGGGAAAAATAAAAGACTTTACCTTCTGTGAAATTTTCTCTACTGTTCTTTATCTCAAGTATAATCAACTTTCTGGCATAAATGTTTTCTCTTCTCCTTGAGTAATTTCTTTTAGTGGTTTTTGAAAGGCAGATCTATTGATAGCAGAGTTCTTATTTTTTTTTTTTGCTTATTTAAGAAAGTTTTTTCCCTTTTAAACATAGAATACTAGATATAATAATTTTCCCCTTTATAACCTTGAATATATTACTTTGTTCTCTCACAGTTTGTATGCCTCCTGAAAAAAATGATATTTTCTCTGCATTAGAAATTCAAGATTTTTCTTTCTCTTTGGTTATCTAAAGCCAAAAGGTGATATGTTTATATATTTATTCTGCTTCATGTTCTCCAAGATTCCCAGAACAGGGTTGTGACTGTTATTAACTTTGGGTATTTTAAGAAACTAAGTTATATTCTCTGATGTCTTCTCTCCTCCTGACAATACTATACCATGCATGCTTTCTTCTGTAACTGTCTCACAGTTCTGAAATAGTCTGTTGTTTTACAATGCACTTTTCTCTGAATTTCACTTGGGGAAACTTCTTCTGACATTCCTTCAGGCTCAGTGAATTTTCCTTGGGCCAAGTTCATTCTACTGGTGGGACTCTCAGAAGTATTCTTCATTTCTGCTACAGCTGGGCCTTGCTAAGGGCAGAATATTCTGGGTGTATTTCACAGTGGCTGCTTTCCCCACCCTCTGCCAGAAACACAGGGATTTATCTATAATCATTGCTATGTTAACCTGATAGGACTTACAAAAGAAGTATGTGTTTTTCTAAGACTGACTCACAGTCCCTGGAGTTTTCAACTCTCAGTCATGTCCAGCCATTTCTAAATTAGAAGTGAACACTTCCTCCTGACTCTAGAGGTGGTTTATGTTGCTGGATTTCTGTTTAAGTAATTATGATTCTCACCATCAGCCTTTGCTTCACGTAGTGGCCAGTAGTTTTCCCTATGATCCAGTTTTCTGTTGGATCTCAGAAAGCCTTTTTCTTTTTAAAATACTTTATTTACTTATAAGCAGAGAGAGAGAAACAGAGAGACAGAGAGACAGAAAGAAGGGAGAAAGAGAGAGAATGGGCACACCAGGGCTTCTAGCCACTGCAAACGAACCGTGCATCTGACTTTATGTGGGTACTGGGAAACTGAACCTGGTTGTTAGGACTTGCAGGCAAGTTCCTTAACCACTGAGCCATCTCTCCAGCCCTGTTAAGCCTTTTTCTTATGTAGAGCGCTATGGTGACAACCCCAGACTCCTTACATGCCAGACCTGGGAAACTGAAAGTCCAACTTTCCATTTGTCTTTGAAAAAGAACTTTTTAAGAGATCACCTGATGCTAATTAATTACATATAAATCTCTTGATGTTCCAAACTGGCTAATAACATCAAAACTTTTAACTAATCTTTAAAAAAATATTTGTCCAATATTTACCTTTCAGTACACATTTCATTTTGCTTCTTGAGTAATGAGGGGGCCAAGTTCCATGTGGCTGGATAGGTGAGGAGTTAGGAGCTGATAGGGATTACATTTCTGATTGATTCCAAGGATGGGCCTCTATTGTATCATGCAAAATAAATACGAGATGATATTACTTCCTTGTCTGTCACTACTTTTGACCTTCCGATCTCTTGCTGTGCCTTTGAAGGTCTGTGTGATCTTGGGCTTCCCCATATTTTGCCCTTCTTCCATATCTAAGTACCCCTTCCTTATCTTTTCTCTCTGTTCCAGTCAGACAGGCCAAGATCACTGTCAACTAACCCTCCGCCTGTAGGCTCGACTCCAGATATTCTATGACTAATGCCTTCCTATAACTCACATCTCAAGTCAACAGGCACCTGTCCAGGGAGGCCCTTGGCTACTCGTCCTATCTCAAATATTCAACATAAGCACTCCCCTTGTTGGTGGCCTTCACAGTACCAGTTTCATTTACTTTTTTCCGTAGTGCATAGTGCTTGAGACTATTTATTTATTTATTTATTTTATTAGTCCCTTTACTTGGTACTGTGAGCAGAATAAACAGAAACTTTAGCTCATATCTTGAGGGTCCAGTCCATCATGGTTAAGGAGGAGCATGAAACTGTCTATCACATTTCATCCAAAATTAAGAAGCAGGGGGTGGAGAATGCTGATGTTGAGTCCCATTTCTCCTTTGTATTTAGTCTAGGGTTCCAGCCTATAGAATGACACAGACCACATTTAACATTGTAGCATGGGTCTTCTCAACTAAATAAACCCAATAGAGGAGCCTCCTCAAAGACATGCCCAGAGATTTGTCTTGTAGGTTGATTCTAGCTAGATCCTGTCAAGTGGGCAATATTAGCTATCCCATTCATTCATATCCTTGTTAATGTTGTCTTACCATGTGATGCAAAAACCATGAGCAACTTGAATGAACAGCTTGCCTTTAAGTCTGTCTCTGGAGCCAGCCTTAATGGACCCAAGAAGGAGCCAGAGAGTAACAAACCTACCTAAGTCTAACCTTTTCCTTATAAAAATCCTCCCATTGAGTACTGGAATAAGTTAGGAGCAGGTGCACTGAATACCAATTAAAGAATATGCTTCTGTTTCATTTCTAAGAAAGCAAGAACTTGAACAATGTATAGCATTTGATTGTGCATCAGTTACCTTCTCTTTGCTGGGACAAACCACCTGACAAAAGTCATTTTGAGGGCGGAAGGGTTATTTCAGCTCACTGTTCCTTAATGGCAGGGAAGGTCCACAGCGAGGAAGCAGAGAGTGGGAAATTCAGTGCTCAGCTTTATTTCTCCTCTTTATGGAGTCCAGGACCTCTGTCCATTGAATGGTACAACCAACAGTTAGGGTGGGTCTTCCCAACCCAATAAATCTAACCAAGAACTTTCTTAACAGACATGCCAAGAGAGTTGTTTCATGGCGATTCTAAGTCTTGTCAAGTTGCCAACAAGCAATGGACCACCACAACTTGTCTTCTCAGTGTCTCTTCTCTCTTCTTTCATGCCTAGATAACTCAACTTTGATCAGGATGATAGGAGTCCATCACATGACGACGGACCATGACTGGCCTAAGACCAATGGGTCAGTGCAATTTTCTGCTTTTCTTGACAACAAAATATGACAATGGAACACCCTTCAGGCCAAAGAAATTTGTGCAAAATCCTATTAGTGTTTCCAGTACGGTGTTTACGATTTGTTTAGAGGGAAAACTACTCATCAGACATTGTTCTTTCCTTGTAAATATTTTTTTCTTATCTGGAGCTGTGACGACTGTTCGTTATCAATGAGATCCCCAGCCTAAGGTTCAAAGTCTGAACGCTCCCATTGATGGGAGATTTAGGCAATCACTGTGACATCTGTCAATAGCTGGCCTCTCCTAGCCCACACTTACTGTGTTAGCCAGTCAAGGCACCCTTTATGGGTGCTCTATCTATCCATAGCTGGTCCTGTGTGATTGCTCGAAGTAAAGGTGCTACAAGTTGGGTGCAGCTCATAAAATGAAATGGAACTGAAGGGTTAGAGCTATGGTGGGTGACGACCCAAACACCCCCATCTGGAAAGTAGGGAACCCTGGTCCAAGCTGTCCCTGCTGATTCTTGACACTATTCTTCAACCAAAAGGGAGAAACGTTTGAAAGATGTGTGGCAGGTAAGGTCTCTGAAGAAAGGTGTTTATATTTACGCTCATCCTTTAAATCATTGACTGGATTCATGCTGGTTGATTTAGGGTGTGGTGCATTTGTGAAATTATCTAATTTTTAAAAAGCAATTATTATCAGATTGTAAACAATATTTCTCAAACACACCCTGAAGCTTAACTACCAAATAAACTCACAAATTAAGATACTGTCTAAAGGGATGGCTTACATTAGTTTTATTAGTAGGTCAAGTTTCATTAAGCAGATAATTACTTATCTGATGGTTGGCTTCCAATATGCATATTGATGCATAGTCAGAGATTGGATGGGCACAGATACTGTATTAATTAACTTCTGTGGTTTATCAGTGTCATGGTTTGATACAGGTGTCCCCCACAAACAATTGAATGTGTTCTGATAGATCGATCCTCAGCTGATGGCAGTTTGGGTTTTACAACCTCGATGAAGCTGTGTTGTTGGGGGTGGGCTTATAGGGGTTATAAGCCAGCTTCCCCTTGCCAGTATTTGGCACACCTTCCTGCCGCTGTTTGCAGTGCTGTGGCAGAGGTGATGTCCAGCCCTCTGCTCATGCCATCGTTTTCCCTGCCAGAATGGAGCCTCCCCTCGAGTCCGTAAGCCAAATAAACCCATTCTTCTACAAGCCACTTTTTTTGGGGGTTCTTTCTGGACAGCAACTAGAAACCTGACCCCAACAGTTTTGGTACCAGGACGTGGGGTCATCTGTTGCTGCTGAAACCCTGATCTTGTGGCTTTGGTTTTCTGGAAGTGATCTACAGGAGGAATGTGGAAGGATTTGAACCCCCGGCCTAAGAGGTGCCTTGCAGTGCTGTAAGTACAGCGTATTGGATCATTCTGGTCAGAGTTTAAAGACCTGAATGTAATGAGAACTATGGACTGTGAGGTTTGGCTTACAAGGGGGAGAAAGAACTTGGTCAGGACTGTGCCAGAAGC